>RDRW01000096.1:517500-532500 GCA_007896445.1 Puccinia hordei
AGAACATGGTTCTGAAGGTATTCCAGAACATTTGCTCGTTCCCTGAGGTCCACCTGAAGCTTTCCCCAAGCTGTGTTGAATGAGGGTTTGTCTGGAGCGTATGTAACCTTGTGCCATAGCTTCATGAAATTCGTCCATTTGTCTGCCTCGGATGCAAAAGCCTGTTTGCGGTTGGTGAAAATGTTCCGATTGATGTGCCAGGCGCATAGGTTTGAGGTTGCATTTGGGAAGTGCTCCGCAATTGCATTTTGGAGAGCCACCTCTTTGTCCATCACAAAGACCTTTGGAGAGCTCTCTGGTTCCCATACCAACCTGCAAGAATTGATAGGTGTATGTAAAATTACCATCAGATTATCAATCTCATACTAAAAAAGACAATCACCACACTCACTTCAACTTATTCAGAGCCCAAGAGTATGCCACATTTTTCCCATTCCTCATGAGACAAAATCCAATTGAGAAGGAGTTGTTTGTGCAGGTCTGGCCAACAACATGCATTAAGGGGTACTTGCAGAGGTTGGTCTTGTACGTGCAGTCAATATTAACCACATGATGGAACTTGCGAGCAAGTAACATTGATCCAGGGTGCGCAAACCATAGGTAGAGGAGCTTTCCGTCATCATTGTAAACTTCTTTGTGAACCCAGTTGGAGCCTTTGAGGCATCGTAGAAGATGGTTGATGGGGTCGTCGCCAGCCCTCCGCTCTATCTTCTGCGCTGCTTTTGTGTTGTAAATTGTCCGGTTTGTGACAAAACGTCCCTCAGTTGTACTCAGCTGCCGGGCAATTATGTCAGCTTGCTACTAGTTCAGAGACAACCTGACTAGAACAATAAATAAAGTAATAATTAATTAATAGAAAATACATATGAAAGAGACATTATTAAATAATTAATAATGTAACATAAATTATAATACACATAAGAAAAAGATAACATTTCAAAATATAAACATTATTACGTAGTAATAATGCAATAAACAAATGTAATAAATAAATAAATAATAAAATAAATAATAACTCAGTAACCTTTGAGATAAGTGAGAATATTATTTCATATTCTGAAAGAGCAAGTAAAATAACCTAGGGTACCTCAGCCAAAGTACCCTAGAAAACTTACTCCTTCTAATAATAAAATTAACTTAAAGAATACTCCTACTAAGCGCTAAAATACTTACTAGGTATAAACATATGTAATATGAGAGTATTCTAATAAGTAGAAGTCCTCAAAATACGGGATAATTAATTAAATAAACTATGTAATTATCCTTTAAACACATAAATAAAATATTAAATAACATTTGACATAAATATCACGCTGTTTTATAATCTTTGTACTATTATTAACTTATACAAATACATACAGTATAAGTTAAATAATATAATAACACATGAAAAACACGAAACAGGGGATAAAGAAAACATCAGAATACTTCAAACAAGTCTAAAAGAACTTGTACAATTAAAATAAATGACAAGCTCCTTTAATCACGGGAAAATAACAAATGCTGACACTTTTCCCAGGATGTTAGCTTGACAAATAATTGAATGGAGAACTGTAAAAGCGCCCACCATGCAAGTATGATAAGAACTCTCATGGTACAGAACTTTACATATGAAATAACCAAATTAAACAGAAATAAGATTCTGTACTATAATTTGATTATTTCTTTTTTATTCTATTGATCAAGTGATCAATACATGTTGTACATCAAACTAAGAGCTCTTGAAGCGCCCTCAGATGATGTCTACAGATGACTGACAGACTTTATTAATTATTGACAGCCTGTACATATAATAATTTGATAAATTACATCATTTATTTCTACTAAGGATAACTCCTTCCTTGTAGTGTTCCCATAGCCAAAATAACACTTGGTGTTTCGCCATCAGGGCTCCAGAAAGGCATTTAAGAGGCCCTTTCTTCCCCCTGTATTTTGATTCCCCAGCTTTATCAGATTTACACCCAGCATTCCACCAGTCCATCATACTAGTGTCCTGCCCAGTAAATCAGTCTTCAAGACTTCAAAGCCTCTTGTCCTCAACCCCAACTCTGTCCAGCCTTCCAGCCCACCATTCCAACCGCTTCCAGCTGCTCAGTTTACCATAAGAAAGCCCCCCACCTCCTTCCCTCAAAGCCTACTACAGTAAGTCTTTTCCTACTAGGAGTTGTGGCCCTTTCTTAGCCACTATTTCACTGGGACTAAACACCCCTGCTTGCAGGCCCCAGTTTTAAAGGTTCAGTTCTCTGCTTTTAGCACGAACACCTTTGGAGGGAACTAAACACCCCAGCTTGCTGGCCCCTCCATAAATCTTTGATCTTTTAAATATTAATATAAAAGATCAAAAACCCCTTTTTGCCCATATTTTTTGCCTTGCACCTTGTGTAGCTAGAAGGATATCAGTCCTTGGCATCACAGAGTGTGACAATTGGGGGTCTGGCCGGGAATTAACCTTTTTTATCTCTGATAACAAATTCCTCACCTTTCCTACTAACTATTTTTACCGTAAAAATATCCCTTATATCACACCAAACCACCCCTTCTTTTATTCCTCATTCTTTCCAGAATAAATACCTCTTAAAATTCGTGATAAACTCCAAAAATTTACATATTTTTTATTATATTTTTACATATAAAAATATAATAAAAAAATATTAAAAAATATCCTACAAAATTCGAAAAAATCAACAAAAATTTATCCCCTTATACATACCACCATCTAGTAGTCTTGGAATAAACAAAGTATGATTATTATATTTATGTATCTCATTCCGGAAATCCTTTAGTCATAAAACACTTGTATAACTCCTACTTGTTTCGTAATACATAACATTTAATCCAACCAACAGAAGCCATCAAAACAGACAAACTCTTGCTGGTCTTCCCCCTCATCACCCAAGCAACCCAAGGAAGTACTAGCACATGATCGCGTCTAGAGAAATAAACTCAGGCAATATCCAAATCATTTCTTGGAGTGATGTGCGCTTGCGAGCTCACTACTCAACATCATGATTGAGTTCCTTGTTGAGTCTTGCGTCCTTACATCAGTTAGTCTACCAGTACTTGATTCACGGTGTGGTGTAGTTCCACCCAACAGTGATTTTTGATTGCGTGCACAATGACGCTTGACCGACTTCCACCAAGCATGCATGGTGTAGTCGTTACTAATAACACATCTGTACAAAGTGTTCTCCGACCGGCTCACTTCGATCAGCCGCTTTGTTTTGTGAGAGTCCATCAACCAATATTCAACTCAGCACGTCGCTATACATATTTTGTCTAATAATATTAAACTCCAATGTCATGTGTTGAATTGAGAAAGAATATTGATGTGGTACATAAATATATTGCAACTGACTGGTTAAGCAGTTTATAGAATGTGGGTACCTCGTAACTCTCATTGGAGGTATTTCCAACAACCTGGCCACCTAGTTCATCAAGATCGTCAAAGTTTCATCTCTATTCTGGCTGTGAGCTAATTCTAAGTCTCGGTCAAAAGATGCTCATTTATATTGCCAAACAAAGTTACTACAGGAAAAAATAAAACAGAAAATTAGAAATGGTTGGTTGTCTTTCCAGTTTTGTTTTTGGTCTGTTTCACCACCAATGTCTAATTTGCCTAAGCCCTATTTAAAGGTAGCTTCCTTAGTTCATTGTCACTAGAGAGTGGAAATAAAATTCCTCATCGCTAGCATTATCAGATCGCCTGAGAGATGCTGTATCAACTATAAAATGCACTAAAATCAATGTCTGTAGGTCAGAGTGATCGATCCATTGGCTGTACCTCTTTTCATCATTATTGGTGTAGTCTCTTCAAATCATTCGAGACATTAACTCTAGACTTAATAAAATAAATAATGCAAAGTCGTTTCAAACTCACATGTTTTGTTTGCACTTAGTCTTGAGTTACGCTTAAACCAATCAAAAAGAGAAATTCAGAGGTCCAAACGATTTCCTTGTGCACATTTTTGATGATGGCACTTGATTTCTTCCTGTATAAAAAGAAAATTAAACATTGATTACCCAATTGGGAATTGTTAGAAACGAGTATTCATTTGCCTATAACATCATTTGAGTCAAGGCGGAGATCGATTGAGCATTTACTGGGTATTCTGCACAGTCGAAGCCAATACTGTGTAGATCATAACTCTTTGATATCAGCAGCTAGACACAAGATTAAACAGACATTAATCTGGTGAGAAGGCTATCAAACTAATTCAGATGATACATACATCAATATCGCAATCGCGATTTTAATACTTCTTACATATTAGCTAACTCTTCTTCAAAGACATTCTGGAAGCACTTATTCCATACTTGCACAGGCTACACTCCCCTCGATTTTCAAGCAATCAAACATCCGAGCAGACAGCTCTCTTCAAGTCAATCATAGGTATTGATAGAACCTTCCCCGAGAGCTTTTCCTGAAAAAATTGAGCCCGTCCGACTAATTGTGCTACTACTCTTTATAAATTTAAGTGTGATTGAAATAACTCAATCACAAAGACTCTGGTATCTTCCTCATTTCTGTCTCGTTGTGTGGAAAAAATCCAGTAAAAATTTGTTGATTTTTTACCTGTTATAACTAGTCTACAAATGTTCACTTTGCTACTGAGTTTAAAAAGAGAAAATTATGTCAAACCCAAGAGTACAAATTTGTTATCAGACAAATTCCAACAACACCAATTTCTCACTAAGGATCCTCCTCATTCTAAATTAATTGATCACCTGATAAAATGCAGATCTGACACAATGAACATGAAATAAATAAGTAAAGATAAATAAATAAATAATGATAAATAAAGATAAATAAACAAACAAAGATAAATAAATAAATAAAGATAAATAGTTAAAAATGAAAATAAAAATAAAAATAAACATAAAAATAAAAATAAAAACAAATAAAAATAAAAATAAAACAAAACAAAAATCAATAAAAATGAAATCTAAATTGGAAGCAAAATCATTTACAATCAACTCTTTTGTATTGGAAGGAGGTGTCAATCAAAATTCACATTTTGCATTATTTGAGACAAACCAAGTGTGTGGACAATACTATTATTTACTTCTTTCATTATCACTCCTCTAGGAATCTAATGGTACAAATATTACATCTACATGAAAGTATTTATCATAATTATCATTAAAACCTATTGAATTAAAAGGATTATATCAACTTATTAAATTCAGTCTTGTTATAAAACTAAGGTTAACTAATCATCAAGGGCCCAAAAACTATCTGATCCATTCTATATTCTTAACCAAGAACCTATTGTTACAAGATTTATGTTTGAAGGATTACTTTTTATGAAACAATGTTTCTTTGTTTCTTGTCTCAACCCTAGGGATTCTCAAACCCTTACTGCCCCGCTAGAACCTTCTTTCATTATAGGAGATAAATTTTTTATCCACTGTAAATTTTAATAACCTAGGAGGAAATAAGAAACTTAAACCTTCTTTTGTAGGCCCATTTACTATAAAAACACCTACGTGGAAAAAATGCTGTAGAGGTAATATTAAGTGAAGAACTGTCAAGAAAGCACCCAGTCTTCCCAGTAATTTTAGTAAAAAACGTTTAAGCAAAGAGACTGTGAGGATCCTATAGTAATACAAGAACCTATACCTCTGTTAGTAGAACTAGAAGCTAACCACAACTTAAAGTATTGAATATACTTAGAGAAAAGCAAGAAAGAATTAATGGCAAAGATACCAGACTATACCTTGTTAGACACAAAAATAATTCTACGGATAAAGATGAATGGTTACCAGAAAATAATATACCTGATGGTCCCATACACTTGAGGAACTTTAGATTTTCAAGGAGAAAATGATTAGGCTATAAAACTTTAATTCTTAGAAGAATCATCTTAAAGGTAGGGAATGTCAGCTTGCTACTAGTTCAGAGACAACCTGACTAGAACAATAAATAAAGTAATAATTAATTAATAGAAAATACATATGAAAGAGACATTATTAAATAATTAATAATGTAACATAAATTATAATACACATAAGAAAAAGATAACATTTCAAAATATAAACATTATTACGTAGTAATAATGCAATAAACAAATGTAATAAATAAATAAATAATAAAATAAATAATAACTCAGTAACCTTTGAGATAAGTGAGAATATTATTTCATATTCTGAAAGAGCAAGTAAAATAACCTAGGGTACCTCAGCCAAAGTACCCTAGAAAACTTACTCCTTCTAATAATAAAATTAACTTAAAGAATACTCCTACTAAGCGCTAAAATACTTACTAGGTATAAACATATGTAATATGAGAGTATTCTAATAAGTAGAAGTCCTCAAAATACGGGATAATTAATTAAATAAACTATGTAATTATCCTTTAAACACATAAATAAAATATTAAATAACATTTGACATAAATATCACGCTGTTTTATAATCTTTGTACTATTATTAACTTATACAAATACATACAGTATAAGTTAAATAATATAATAACACATGAAAAACACGAAACAGGGGATAAAGAAAACATCAGAATACTTCAAACAAGTCTAAAAGAACTTGTACAATTAAAATAAATGACAAGCTCCTTTAATCACGGGAAAATAACAAATGCTGACACTTTTCCCAGGATGTTAGCTTGACAAATAATTGAATGGAGAACTGTAAAAGCGCCCACCATGCAAGTATGATAAGAACTCTCATGGTACAGAACTTTACATATGAAATAACCAAATTAAACAGAAATAAGATTCTGTACTATAATTTGATTATTTCTTTTTTATTCTATTGATCAAGTGATCAATACATGTTGTACATCAAACTAAGAGCTCTTGAAGCGCCCTCAGATGATGTCTACAGATGACTGACAGACTTTATTAATTATTGACAGCCTGTACATATAATAATTTGATAAATTACATCATTTATTTCTACTAAGGATAACTCCTTCCTTGTAGTGTTCCCATAGCCAAAATAACACTTGGTGTTTCGCCATCAGGGCTCCAGAAAGGCATTTAAGAGGCCCTTTCTTCCCCCTGTATTTTGATTCCCCAGCTTTATCAGATTTACACCCAGCATTCCACCAGTCCATCATACTAGTGTCCTGCCCAGTAAATCAGTCTTCAAGACTTCAAAGCCTCTTGTCCTCAACCCCAACTCTGTCCAGCCTTCCAGCCCACCATTCCAACCGCTTCCAGCTGCTCAGTTTACCATAAGAAAGCCCCCCACCTCCTTCCCTCAAAGCCTACTACAGTAAGTCTTTTCCTACTAGGAGTTGTGGCCCTTTCTTAGCCACTATTTCACTGGGACTAAACACCCCTGCTTGCAGGCCCCAGTTTTAAAGGTTCAGTTCTCTGCTTTTAGCACGAACACCTTTGGAGGGAACTAAACACCCCAGCTTGCTGGCCCCTCCATAAATCTTTGATCTTTTAAATATTAATATAAAAGATCAAAAACCCCTTTTTGCCCATATTTTTTGCCTTGCACCTTGTGTAGCTAGAAGGATATCAGTCCTTGGCATCACAGAGTGTGACAAATTACCAGTGGTTGCAAACCAAGAGAGGCCAGTCAAGCCACCTCTGCTTGGCCCTCTGCCCCAAGTGTCTTGTGGATGGCCTTGTAGTTGTGCTGGATGACATTGTGGTTGTGAGGGACAGTCTCGCTGCGGAGATCCCAATAGTCGTTTTCACGGTTCTTGGCACATGAACAGTGGCCCAAAATCTTGAAGGCGCATCCAACTCGCTTATTACGTGATTCACAAGCCCAACAGGAGTCCACGGTGGTAGTGTCTTCTCCAGCCAGTGAGCAGGCAAGGTAAATGTTCTTCCCCGCCTTGGATTTTGAGACCGCCAGCCGATAACCATGCTCGGTGGCCCATGTGGACACAAATTTCTTCAGATCGTCAACACAGGTGAACAGGTATTCAGGTGGAGGGTCCATTGGCTCTACAAAATTTATTCCCATGAGCATCCATTGGAAACAGTATGATGAAACAATGAGGCACTGACCTCCCACAGAATAGTCAAACAATCTGACATCCTCACTGGTCAGTGGGGCTTTGGGCAAAGCATTTCCATCCGGGTGATTTGGGGCCATCAACAAGTTGTTGGTGTGGTGCGCAGATGCACTGGGATCTGTAGAGCAAAACATTGGTAAGAACACCGCAAAGGACTTTTCTGAGTGAAACCTACAATCACCTTGGGGATTTTCCTCAGTCATTGGAGAGGGAACAGACATTTCCAGGGGGATTGGGGAGGGAAGAGACATTTCCTTGGCGGTTCTTGCAGGATCCAGGACTGCAGACGGTACCACAGATGTTGTAGAGTTGGAACCACCTGATTCATCAATAAATAGTCAGCTCCCAATAAACCAACTTTACCAGAGAAACTAAGACCCAGCTTGAGCTTGATCCTCATTGGATTGGGTGGGACAAGAGGGAGCAGGCAGGTCATTTGCAGAAGGCAGGAAATCAGGGGGAAAAGCTGATGATTTACAGTTTGTCAGCTCTCAATAAATATACATTACAAGAGAAAGTTAGACCTACCTTGAGCAGTATTGTCAGTCATTTGAGGGACAACCAAGGAAGCCAGTGGATCAATTGATGTCGGTAGTTGCGCGGATGGGGCAGGCGGACTTAAAGAGTCAAGCAGAGAATTGATTTCGACAGCAGATTGGTTAGTGTTGTTGTCCCAGTAGTATGTGGGCTGGTTGACGGGCGGGTTGCTGGGTATTGATGCCAACAGGTTGCTGGGTATTGATGGTGGGTGTTGGATTGGTTGGGGGGCATTCCAGTTTTTGGATTACATTTCCTGCTGTAATGTATAGGAGGTTGGTTGATTGGGTTGGTGGGTGGGGGGAATGTTTGAAGTCTGGTGCAGGGTGATTGCTGGATTGGTGTAGTTTGGAAAGTTAGGATTGAGTTGGCCGGTGACTGGAATGTGATGAAAGGCTGTACTGTTGCTATAGGAGGCAATTTGGGATGATTGGTGGGGGAGAATGTTGTTGTATGGACCAAATGATGGTATTTGGTGCCCCATATGGGGTGCAGGTTGGCCATGATTTTGAATTGGAAAGGCCATTGAGTTTGTTGGATATGTGGGGTGGCCATGGTTGGTGAAGCTGGGGTGTTGGTGTGTAGGATTATGTGTGATTGGGGGTATTGAGGATGCGGCAGCATTGTGTAGGTAATTGGGGAAGCTGGGGAATTGATCAGACATTTGAGGAGGGATGGTGGAGTTGGATGGGGCATGGAACCAAGGGGTTTGCCCAAGTGGGACTGGTGGTTGCGGCTGATGGAGGCAGGAGGAAGGACTGTGTGAGCCAGTTATTTAAGTAGAAGCATTGAGAAGTGTTTACATACATGCTGTGCCAAGTGATACTGGGTGACATTAGGCTGACCACTGGCATGCATTATTGCATTAGGGTATTGGGGGTGCGGCTGATTGTGGACGCCATATGGGTTGGGAGATACGTGGTAGTAGGAGGGGTTTTGGCCCGGCTGAGACATTTTCTGCTGTAAATAACGGCCAGCGTGAGTAATTTTGGATGATATTTACTTTGATAGACATACACTTACACTTCTGGAGGGTAATAAAAGTTGATGCAAAGAATACTTGCTGATATCTGTGCGTTCAGAGGAACAAGAAGAAATTATCAGCTGGCATGAAAATAATAATAATGGAGATGTGGAGAGGTTAATTGGATCTGAGTGGAAGAACATCAAGTGCTGGTGTTCCCGTCCGGGGCTTGTACAACGGGAATGGAGCCCTTGGATACCTATGTGGAGATATAAAGGGGCCCTTTGGCCTAACATGTCAAACTTGGGCGGCTGGGAAGGGCCAAAAGGCGCCTAGGGGCCACTTGTCAAGGATTGACAGCTGGAACAAGGCTCCCTACAGTTGGCTCCTCTTGGCCAGTCATAGTGGGCCCTGTTGGCCACTGGCCTAGGCCCTTTGGGGCTTTTCCCCCTGTCAATACAGGGTCTAATGGGCCCTGATTAAATTATTGGTTTTTTTTATCATTATCTTTTTTTTTACTTGTTTTATTTATTTTATTTTATTTTATTTTATTTTTATTTTATTTTTATTTTATTTTTATTTTTATTTTATTTTGTGTTTATTTTTATTTTATTTTCATTTTATTTTTATTTTACACCAGGAAAAAAAAGTTGGCACCTCTATGGAGGTGCCTTCGCTTATCTCTTACCCATCCTCAACATATCAACACTGTATCTTGACTGTATCCCCCACTTCAACAGAATGTATCAATGAGGTATCTTGTTTTCACATGACTGCTCCAAAGTTGAAGTATTTCCATATATTTAATTAATAATTTTTCAAATGGCAAGTAAATCCCCGATAAACTTCATGAAATTTGACTAGTGATCATGAAAAACCACAAGGAGGGGAATTCACTGTATGTCTCCATTTGTCCCCCACATGTTACGTCTTGCTAACTCAACTTTGATCTTCAGCGCTTGATACAACAACATGTCGCCACCCTGATAGGGTCAAAAAGCACAACTCTACCTCGTCATGATGAAGAGGAATTGCGCATGGATATTGATGATCAGGTGGAGGATATCTTGAGTGATCCAGACTACCTGTATCCTCATGGTCCTGGTCATCCATCCGCTACCCCCGAAACATTGGCCATCATGCGCAGGATGATGACTGCCACCGGAGTTCATTCCTTCCGCCCAAATTTCAACCAACCAATCAACAGTCCTGATAATGAGCATCTGCTTGATCTGGCAGTGAAGAAATTTGTTGAGCTGGTTGAATGCAAAGAGTACACTGGAATTGTTCCCAAAGGTCTGAAAGAGGAAAGCATCCAAAATGCCATTCATCTCCATGTTACCCAGCGACTCAGAAGACGGTCAGTTTTTTCCTGATGCTTTGTTTACCTATCATATTGATTCACGTCTCCTTACTAAACAAATTTCATCAGGTATTGACAAGAGAATAAGTGGTCTGACAGTCAACAAGAAGCAAAAGACAAGACTGCTTTGCGCACTTCTAGATTGGTTAATGTAAGCAACAATTGAATTGACCACTTAAATATATTCCCGGACTAACAAAACCAAACTTTTCTTGCAGCTACAACACGCCCAAATTGCAACCTTAAGCAAGTATCAAAAGCTTTTGGGCCTTGTTCCAATTGTTGAAGGCGCATGCAGTGACAATGATACCGATGATGAAGTATCTCAAATGATCCAAATCGCTTATTCAAAAAGAAATCCCAAAAAATGCACCGTTTGATCAATCCCATGGCAACATCACAAAATTTCTTGCATGATGCGTAAAATTGATGATTTGAAGGATGCTATGATAGCAGAAACCCCGAAAAGATCTTCTTGTGCTGCGGCCCGGGAGTATCGGAATGTTTCTTTGCCAATTGAAAGCAAGCTCAAACCACCATCCAATTTTCCAAAGGCATGCTTTGATTGTGAACGGCTTGACTCCCTCACCAAGCATCAAAGATCTGCTTTGAATTTGCGCTCAAAATCTGATATTGGAGCCCTGGTTAAGGAACTTGAGGAGATGGTCCCCGGAAATTAGTTCTCATTTATAATCACATTTTTCCTTGTACATAAATAATTTATTTGTAAAAACTCGGAGATGGTCCCCGGAAATTAGTTCTCATTTATACTCACATTTTTCCTTTTACATAAATAATTTCTTTGTAAACACTCCTGTACATACTTGATTGTAATTGTATCTAATTTAACCTATCAAAATTTATCAAATCTAACCAACGCTTGACTCCGAGAAATATAATTCAACAAAAACTGTGAATCAGAGAAATGGGAAATGAGTTGATAACAATTGAAACAATTGATTACACATGGAGTTCCTGATAGGGATGGTAGCGCTGCCGCACGAGGAAAAAAAAAAAAAAAAAAAAAAAAAAAAAAAAAAAAAAAAGGGGAAAAATTGAAAAGTTGATCAACATACCTGATTTTTTGATCAATATACCCTGAGGAAAAATGAACAATCTTTGTAGTGAAAGATGGTGAGGGGAAGAATGAAGATAAAATGAAGCAATTCACAACTGTCAGGTCAAAACTGATGCAGCTTGATTTTAGTAACAGTTATTCCAACAAACTCCAAATCCTGGATAATAAATTAAATATATGGTTATTGTGAATTGATCATAGCTAATAGGCGTAATTCTATATTAATCCTGAAAATTCCACGAAAAAAGAGCTTGAATTTGAGTGGAATTCAACTAATCATCCACAGGACCTGCATGTTTAGGTCTTCAATGGTTAAAATTAGTCAATTTCGACCTGAAACTGTGTTTGGTTTTCTAATCATGGATTCTGATGGAATTTGAAGCTGGAAATTTCAGTAAAATGTCACAAATTTTCCAAAATATGACTGAAGTACCTCTATCCAAATGCATTCTATGGGTATTCCAAATTACTACGGAATCAGGGACTGCGTAATAGCGGTTTCTCTGTTCCATGCAAAATTGAGAGATTAAATTCCATGATTCATCAATTTGGTGGAAATAGTTACAATGGACAAACAATATCCTCTATGTCAAATCATGGCCTCCAAGCTCAGCTGGATTGTAATATCAACCATGACTTCAAATGATAAAACAGCTTCCTTGAGAAATTGAAACCAATGTCTTGCTTGGTATATATGGGATATGGTATCCAATTTAGTATCCTAAATAAAATGTAATTCAAGTTTGAAAATTGGTGGTTTTTCTGGAGGATGATGGGAGTATTTAAGCAAGGTGCTTATGGGGTGGTTTTATTATCCAATCTTTGAAGTTTGTGTATCTGTTGATAGAGAAGGCTGAAACTGGAAATTGCTTCTGAACAGGAAACTCCAAAGAGTACTGTAGAGCAGATGACGTTTGATAGAGGAAATGAAATACATGAGCTAAATTTCTTGGCCCAAAGAGCTAGTGTGCTTGAATTTCACAGCAATCATGGTTTCAAATGGATCAAATAAGAGGTTTATGATCCAAATGAACAGCTCTAAATTTTTCATATGAAAATCAAAGCAACTGAGCATATACTCAATCAAAATGTTTCATCCAGCACAATTTATCTGTTTATCAGATGTATAATTGATTCGAGGGATTTTTAATTCCTCTGTGATTGAATTTCCTGGGGATTTCACCTGTAAGGTTAAATTCTTGATGTTGAGTTTCAGTTACCAACTGAAACCCACAAACAGTGAAATCTTCTGTAAATATCATATGATATCATCATTCCTTGGAATATATTAAGAGCTCAAAAATACTGGATCATACATGAAATCACTCAGAGTGTGCCTCTTTTTTTAGCGGTTCTTCAAAATTCAAAAGAGGTCAGAATCTTTATTTCTACTATAGTAGAGTTGGTGCTGGGGGAAATTAAAACTCAAGTGGAATAACCTGGAAGTTATATCTTGTAATTTATCATCTAAGCTGAGTGAATTGAATGGATAGGTTTTTCAGGCGGTTTTCTGTGAACCAAAGTTGTAATGTATTACCCACATAACCCTTCAAAATTTATTTAAAAACTTCTTGTCAGAGTTGATCATAATTTATGAAGCCTGAGAGGGATTTGCTTCAGGGAAAACAAGGTATTTGTATTTCACCACGCTGTCTCCACTTTGTATCCAACGTATATCAATCACTTGATTAAAGGAATAGCAGAGGGATACATATGTTTTATGCCTGATGTCTGGCTATCTGAATCCACTCATATGTATCCAGTTTCGAAATATATCATACTGCAGGGTTGAATTCATCATTTTCTCATGTGGTCTCTACCAAATAAGTGTCTTGGGTTTGATCTAACCCACCCCCCCCAAGCTAGCGAAAATAACACGTGCAAAGAGAAGCACTCTCCTTGAAAATGTCCAATCAGTTATTTTAATGCAATATTTGAGCTGCCTTATACACAAAATCATTGAAGTTTCATCAAACCAAAAATAAATATTTTTGTGGGTGGTTCTTTATGCAAGAAACGTGCAGCGTGCATGTGGTTATTCAAGATCCTTTCATTCAGGTAAAAACCAGATGAAAAAATTTGCAGTCGAGTTTAATTTTCACTAAGTGTTGGAATTTCATCATTCACATGTCTCATTGTTTTCTCTGTTTCCGTATCTATCACGCCTTTCACTTCCTGTCACTCAATTCTCCCCATAAAGATTGAATTTGCATGTAATCCACCATCTTCTGTCCTACAATCTGACCCCAAAGTTGTTGTAAATCTCAAACCTAATGTTTATATAGAAATCAAAATATCTGTTCATCCAAGTGCATTTCCTCAAGGTCAATACTTCTTGTTGGATGAGTAAATTTCTGCAATGCAACCTAGCGGACTGTATTTCTTTGTTTTCTCCTGACTCAGGTCTTAGTATCCAGAATTCCTGTCCACATCCTCTTTATTTTCCCTTGATAAATATCTCTTCAAAAATTCCTGGAAGATCTGAAATTTCCACTCGTACTGTAGCATAAAAGTATGATTATGAGCTGGGGCTTCATCTTAGTGATTAAGCCCGGCGGGCTTAAGGATGGTTGGACCAAAAAAAATCGAGGGCCAGGCCAAAAATGACAAGCTCAGTTAGGATTTAAGCCCGGCGGGCTTAATCTATATCAGAAAATCGTGGCAGTTTTATGTCTCACCAATTAAGTAAGTTTTGGGAAACACATAAAATCATAGAATCTGGACATTTTTTTTTTGAATCCAGATTGATTGATATTAAGCCCGGCGGGCTTAAGAATGCTTGGACTAAAAGACTTTGAGTGTAGGGCAACAAGGAAGCACAGGGGTGTTTTTAAGCCCGGCGGGCTTAATCTAAAAAAGATATTACTGGTGGGCTTGTGCGTCACTAGGTAAGTATGATTGGGTCCCGCATAAAATAATAGAATACATCAAAATTGTTTGGTTTTAATCCAAAATTCATTGATATTAAGCCCGGCGGGCTTAAGGATGCTTGAACTAAAAAAATATTGTATGTGCAGGAAAACAAGGAAAATCAAGGGTTCTGTTTAAGCCCGGCGGACTTAA
>RDRW01000096.1:537500-729446 GCA_007896445.1 Puccinia hordei
AGATATGTACTTTAATATCTTATTAATAAAAGAACTTATTAATATTATAATAATTAATACTTATAAGATGTACCAATAATAAATGACATCATTATAAGTTAATAACTTTATTAATATTAATAACAGATCAATTAATACAAATGTCATGATGTGATCCAATCCCACTAAGGACTACTGATCAAAGATATGTCCCATAACACAGCCTTAGTAGAAATCACATCATAAACATTAACAGATCCTCCCAAAAGGATCTGTCTTGCCCCTGAAGTTCCACAGTACCTCCCAGGTCATGGAAGCGCTCACAATCTCCCCAAGAGGAGATATTACAATATATAAACAGCTTGAAAACATCTGTTTATGCCCCAGAGAATATTTAGAACACCTTAGCACAGTATATAACTTAGATTTATTTACCTTGCTTAGTTCCCCATTCTCCACCAATACCCCAATTCTGGATAATATATAGTCTATTACTGTTATTACCTCAAGAATTGGCCACAACCTACCTTCAATAAGGTAGAAACCACGAACCCAAGTGAGTATCTCCTTGGATGCCTATTAATACTTTGTATTGATTTGGATGCGCCTAATTAGAGCAATTAGAGCAAGCCTCTCAGACAAGACTTACTGATTGAGGAAGTACCTTTTTTACAGGACTTAACCATTACCCAAACCACTTCAAACCATCAACCTACCTTAGTTACAACCTATCACCACGGTTAGTTCCACACCCAGGCTGACAATTGGGGGTCTGGCCTTTATTTATCCGTGATTTTTCACCCTTTAACCCTTAAAAAATCATCACTAACACCTCATTACCTTTACAATTTTCGTGGAAATGGCCCCTTAATAGATGCCAGAGATCATTTGTGACTTCAAAAAGAACTCCAACCTCTTCCAACAGAGACATTACCAATTGGACAACCCTGACAATATCACCACGTCACAACTGGTTATCAAAACTGAAGTTATAGAAGGAGAAGACCAATTCTATAACTGTACCTGGACGAAAATAAAACAACTTAGACTCACCAATACTTATTCCCCTGACGGCACCTTGCTTAATACTGAAGAATCTGACGTATTAACCAAAGAAGAGCACACTAAAATTATCAGAAAGGAAATTAGATCAGCCTTAGAAGAAGGAAATCCACCCTTTAATGATATATATTGTGATATAACTTCTTCCACTAATACTTACGTGTCTGTTCCTCCTTTTTTGGATTGTGACCCTCCAGAAGTCCCTAGATACCTCCTTAGAAACAGTAGAAGGAACAAAGACCCTAGATTAACTGCTTTTAACTACAGGAAAAATATAAAATCATAAAAAATACCGCTTGTTTTTTCTATATTTCTTATCTCTAAAAAATTATAAAATTGCAATAAAAAACAGAGTCTGCTACCCAAATTTGAGTCTAAGAAAAATAAAAAACCCTACAAAAATTGAGAAAAACTCGAAATTATAAAATAAAAAACATGTAAAAAATTAAAAACCAATATCTGGCTGAAGATATTGATCAAAAAACAAGAAAAACCGCCTTTTTATAATAAAATCCCCTCAAAAATTCTACGTTCTAGTAGATCCACTACTCATAGAGAAATTCTGAGCAGACCATTCGAACCGCAGTAGTAGATTTACACTACTAAACTCTCGTTCCCTTAATCTCTAGAGCCTCCATTCCCAAGGCATTAGTCACATAATCCCTACAAATCCTCCTCGAGCACGTATTACATAGCAGTATACACACAGTAACCGCATACAAGTGGTAATACACACCGTAGTACATACCGGGTGTATACTACATAGTACATAAGCGATCGGAAGATTGATCTTCTAGCCTGATCACGTGTTACATACTGTATTCCCCGGATATTCCAGGATCTACAGTATACATACGTGCGCCGACGCACTTCTGGAAGATCCAGCATACACTCTACAGTGTAATACAAGGATAAGACCCTTATATCCGATCATAACAATCGTCGACGTTAGACTTTCTCACTCAATATTTGAGCTATCAAGGAGTTGAATAGATCAAAATAACGGGAAAAATCAGCAGAATACAACTGTCTGATCCATTCAATTATTACACATCGAGAACAGTGTGTATTAGCCCCGTCGAGACTTTTTTATCTCACAAATCACGTGTCAGAGTCACTCCGTGATTTGTACATAGTAAAAGAGTGTAAACTAACACAAATTACAGTAAATCAGATCATTTTTTGACCAAGTTTACATATTATCTCTCACCCTGAAAGGAAGACTAATCCCCTTTCAGGCACATCTCACAAATCACGTCGAGTCTCTCCGTGATTTGAACCCATAAAAACAACTAAAAAATAACAAATTCAACTGTTAAACAGATCAATTTGATCAGTTTACATATACTCTCTCAACCTGAAAGGAAGACTAATCCCCTCTCAGGCACATCTTCCTAAGATTTAACTCATTTTTTTGTCATTTCCACCTGGAAATTTAGACATAAAAACAGCCTCTTTCAAGTCTTGTCATACTCACAACAAGCCACTTGATTTTACCGCATAACAATCATAGTACAACTACTATTACTCTCAATAAAGTAACACATTCACATTACTTTATACCTCTTTTTCTCTATAAAACAAACCTTTTCAGCCCTCTTCAAAGAAAAATTCTGAAGAGTAAGCAAACATCTTTAAATAAGTAAAAATATAACATATTTGTTACTAATTTTCCTTTGTTTTTAGTGTCCACCAACGTAGACGAGCTTACCCCTGAATTGGACATTTTGAAAGTGTCTGACAAGACCACTACAGCCCGTGACACCAGAGAAACCTCTGAGATTACCACTCACAGAGAAGCCTCTGTTACTCCATCATACAAGTCATCTGGTGAATTGAATTTTAACAAAAATTTTCCTTATAAGAATCTCCTACTAACAACTTTTTACGCATTTTTACCATGACTCCTCCTTCCCTTAGAAATAGAGGTTACAATGGCCGCACCAGGGAGCCAGAGCCAGGACTTGGATTTCCATCAGCGTCATTTTTGCCCCCTGGCAGACAAGAATCTTTAAATAAAATTATTTATAGAAGTAAAAAGACTAATGATAAGGGAAATTCTTCTGATTCTAGTCACAGCAGAGGAAAAATTCGAGAGATTTTACTACAGGATGAAGGAAAACAAGTACTGGTTGAAAGATGTGAGAAACAGAAGCAGCTTCAATGCTGTGAAAGCCCATCTAAGTTACTGCCAGGAGGATTTCCGTCAGATGGTCAGCCTCAAAGGTCTGCCAGCAGCCCTCTACCGCACCAAAGATTGGAACCCATTGCATCTGTCTCCAGGAATCCTTTTCTCTCCCCCCAATCAGTCCAGTTCTCCCATCAGAAACCAAAATCCCCGTGGTCCAAAGGGGAGAAATGTCAATTCCAGACATCCCAGAAACACAGGGAGGAATACTCAGTGGCGCAACCAGATTTATTCAGAGATGGTACGCCTAGGGAGATCCCTCCAAGGGACTTATCAACATCTGGAGCAAGGCAAAATAGCCCGTCAAGAGCGCCAGATGGAAGAATCCCCATAACTTGTAACACTTCCCCATCATCTAGTCAGAAAATTAGAACACAAAGTTCCCCATGTGTAGTAATTAATGACTCCAACAATTCTACTTGTACCCCTGAACAACATCAACAAATTACCACATTTCAACATGTAGTGAATGCTATGAACAATAGCAACAAAGCTCTGTCCAATGATTTACAAGAATTATGCCGTAAAATCATGAGAGCTACAGATGAACAGGTGAACTCAGAGGATAGTACATTATATCTTATTCAACAGAGGTTGACTGAAATGGATACAAAAATTGATATGTTTCATGTAGAACTGGATGATCATTGTAAAACATTTAGTAAACAACTGTCTAATTCTATGACCAGAATTGATGACTGGGTTGAAGAGCAAGGTAATTCCAACCAAGATCTTGTTAAGAAAGTGGAACAATTGGAATTAAAACTTCAGAATTTACAATCAGATACTACTAATAAAGTAGATTCTCAATTTAGAACCTTTGAAGATGTAGTAAACAGAATTGAGAAACAGTTCACATGTGTTACGTCAGAAATGAACAAAAACAACTCAGATATCATGCACAAGTTGGAAGAACTCCTGACTAGAGATGCCCAACCAAGAAGCAGACATGATACTATTAATGACATTGGAGATGACAGTCAATCTATTCCTCCAGTCATTACAACTCAATTGGCCAATTTAACCCCTTGACCTTTACAGAGTACCCAAGTTGAACCAAGCAGGGATCAAACTGCTACACCAACTCTTAATAATCAACAAATTAGAGTGGCCACATCAACCATTAATACTTTGGATGAAGACAAGGCCATCCACAAATTAGTGTTAGCAGGTCTGCCGAAGACTAATGAGTGGCTAACCTTTTCTGGAGTGGGAGAATATGACCACTTCAAATTTATTGATTGGATTGACAACTTGAAAGAAGACACTAATGCCCCTGATCAATTTATATGCTCAAAATTGAATTCAATTCTTACTGGAGTTGCAAATTCATGGTATAATTCTAGGAAAAAAGAAGTACCTGGCAATAAAAATTGGTTATTCTGGAAAAAGGAAATCATTAATAAATTTAGCACTCCTGAATGGAAGAGAAAAGTGAAAACCAACTTCAGAAGAAGCAGATTTGATATACTGAGTGATGTAGAACCATCTGATTGGGTTACACAACAAGTGAACAGAATTAAAGCCATTGAAAGAGATGTAGACAATGCCTCTATTAATGATAAATTACTTGGACAATTAGATCACCATACTGAGTACATGATGCGTAGAGTTCTTCAAAGTGACAGTGATTTAACTGAATTCATTAATCAACTGGAAAGTCTTGTCAATGTTAAAAGAAAAGACAAGAAAGATAAGTATAAATCTGTCAAAAGAGATAATTATAAAGATTCCAGGAAATCAGACCAGAAGGAAACCAAAGACACTTCTGAGAAAGAAATTACGTGTTATGAATGTGGAAAGAAAGGACATAGATCCAATAAATGTCCCAATAAGAAATCTAGTAAGAAAGTACACTGCATTGAAAATATTGATGATAACTTGGTCCCAATTAATGATGATTCCCAATCTAGTATAGAATCTTTACCAGATGATTCTGATTCTGACTCCCTTGATTCTGAGTCTGCTATTCATAGTACTCATGCTATTGTCTCAAAAGAAGAATTAATCATATCTAATATTTCGAAAATGGAAGATAAATCCAAACCTATGAACATTAAGAAATTACACTTGTCCAATGAGATGCATTCTGGAAAAGTACATAAGACTGGTGGTACTAATATCACTAATATAATATGTAACAAGTTTAAAATTAAATGTTTAATTGATGGAGGAGCCTTCTGCTCTATTATTGGTCCAAATTTATTAGATAAGATATTACCACAATGGAAGAAAGAATTAATCCCCATTAATTCTGAGAAGTTCTACAGTTGTAACAGCAAATTAAAACCACTAGGTATTATAAAATTAGATATTATATTCCCTCATAACAGGCAAAGTATTCAGATTAGCACTGAATTAATAGTTATGGAAGATTTTAAAATGAAATACATCATTTTAGGAAATGATTATATCATTAACTATGGAATAGACGTAATAAATTCTAATGGAAGATATTTTACCTTCAGAGGTGACCTTATGAACAAGTTTGAACTTGGCATAAGTGACAAAATGAACCTGGAACAACTCGAATGTAATTCTATTAATAATTCTAACTTTGATAATACAATATTGGAAGCAAAGATTGCTGAAACTTTAGATGATGAGCAATTAAAGGAACTGAAGAATTTGCTACATAAAAGGAAACTTGCATTTGCCACTGCTGATGAACCCTTTGGAAGCATTAAAGGACATGAAGTAAGAATTAATCTTAATACTACTAGACCTTATCCTCCTGCCTTAAGGAAAGCTGCTTATCCTGCTTCCCCCAGAAGTAGAGAAGCCTTACAGCAAAATGTTACAGAATTAGTAAGAATGAATGTTTTACGCAAAGTTGGAGCAAATGAAAATGTAGAAGTTACTACCCCAGTTATTATTGCTTGGCATAATGGAAAATCAAGAATGGTTGGAGACTTTAGAGGTCTTAATAATTATACCATACCTGACAGATACCCCATGCCCAAAATCAGTGAAGCACTAACTCAGTTGAAAGATGCAAAATTTATAACTTGTATGGATGTACTCAAAGGTTTCCATCAGAATGTAATTCATGAAGACAGTAGATATTTGATGAGAATCATCTTACATATGGGAATTTATGAGTACCAGAGAATGCCTTTTGGAATCAAAAATGCCCCCTCTCATTTCCAAAGAATGATGGACATAGAATTCCACAAGGAATTACGTGAAGGATGGCTTATTATCTACATTGATGATATCATTATTTTTAGTCAAGATTGGAAAGAACATTTGGAAAAACTTTCAATAGTTTTAGACAGAGTTACAAGGATGAATATGAAAATATCCATGAGCAAATGTCAATTTGGTTTTAAGGAATTAAAAGCACTTGGACAGATAGTTTCTGGACTTAGTATTGTTATTGACATGAATAAAGTGGCTGCAGTATTGCTTAAGCCCATGCCAACTAATGTCAAAGAATCACAATCATTTTTAGGTTTTGCTAGTTATTATAGGCAACACATTAAAGACTTTGCTAAAATTACTGGACCCCTGTACCAAATTACTAGCCCAAACACTGCTTATGAGATGACTTCCCCCAGAGTAGATGCCTTTAATAAAATCAGAGAAATGTTAACCTCTGCCCCTATATTATTAATGCCTGAACCTCACAAGCCCTATACATTATATGTAGATGCAAGTATGGAAGGACTTGGAGCTGCTTTACATCAAGTACAAGATTTACAAGACATTCCCAAAGAAGGAGTAATATGTTATATTTCACGCACACTTAAAGACAGTGAAAAGAAATATGGTGCTAGCCAACTAGAGTGCTTATGTCTAGTGTGGGCCTTGGACAAATTATATTACTACCTGGATGGTTGTGATTTTGAAGTTATTACTGATTGTAGTGCACTTAAAAGTTTACTCAGTATGAAAACTCCCAACAGACATATGTTAAGATGGCAGATTGCAATCCAAGAATGGAGAGGCAGTATGACTATTGTCCACAGAGCTGGAAATATACATAAAAATGCTGATGGTCTCAGTAGATGGTCTTTAGACAATCTACCAGAAAATCCTGCTTGGGATGGAGAGATTTCTGCGAGAATTATGTGCCTTTTTCCATTAAATAATGATGAACATAATCCTGCTTATGATGACCCTTCTGAAACTTATGACATTCTTGGACTTCATGTTACTGAAATGAAGGAAGAATTTTGGGATGAAATACGTGAGAGTTATAACTTGGACAAGAATTGCTCCACTCTTAAAGAAATTCTACAAAGCAAACATAAAAACCTGGACTTGATTAATTCTTTAGAAGAACCTTGGTCTACTGCATTTAATGAAAACAGATTTTCACTTCTGGATGGATTAATATATCATAGAACCAAACATACTAGTGTAGTAGTTCTAGCAAAAAAGGAACATATTAATCTTTTTCTTAAAGAATGCCATGATAATATCACAGCAGGACATTTTTCCTTTGACAGAACTATAGAAAGAGTTAAACATATAGCTTGGTGGCCCCATTATAGAAATGCAACCAAAGAATATTGTGAATCTTGTGAAAGATGTCAAAAAGCAAATAAAGCTACTGGAAAAAGATATGGTTTACTACAGGAAATTGAAGAACCCACAGAAAGATGGTCCGTAATTAATACGGATTTTGTTACAGGATTACCTCCAGCTGGAATGAATAACTACAACTCTGTACTAGTAGTAGTTGACAGATTCTCTAAAAGAGCTAAATTCTTGCCATGTCATAAGGAAAATAATGCATTTGACGTAGCACTACTATTTTGGCAAAAGATTATAGCTGATGTAGGATTTCCTAGATATATTATTACAGACAGAGATCCAAAATTTACATCTGAATTCTGGAAAGGTTTATATGATTTATGTGGCACTCAATTGAAGTTCTCTACAGCTTATCATCCTCAGACTGATGGATTAGCTGAAAGAATGATTCAAACCTTGGAAGATATGATTAGAAGATATTGTGCTTATGGTCTAGAATTTAAAGACAAAGATAATTACTCACATGACTGGTGTTCACTATTACCAGCATTAGAATTTTCCTACAATTCCAGCAAACACAGTAGTACTGATATCACGCCTTTTGAATTAGAAAGAGGATGGATACCTTGGTTCCCCAAAGAACTAGTCCTCTCTAAATCAGTAACAATTCACCCCAATGCCACTAATTTCCATCAAATGATGACTAAAACTGCAAATTACGCAGCAGAATATATTAAGAAATCTTTTGAATATAATAAGAATAGATGGGACAAAACCCATAAGGTTCACCAATTTAAAGTTGGAGATCAAGTTCTTATTTCCACATTTAATTTCACTAATTTATCAGGACCCAAAAAACTGAGAGATTCCTATGTTGGACCTTATACAATTAAAGCTTTACATGGAGCAAATGCAGTAGAAGTTATATTAACTGGAGAATTAGAAAGGAAACACCCCACATTCCCAGTTAGTCTAATCAAACCATTTATTCCTAATAATGATGATAAATTTCCTCTAAGGAAAGATAACATTAGAGTTGTGATACCTCCAGTAGAGAAAGACCAACTCATTAAAGTTAAGAAAGTTATACAACATAGAAAAATTAGAAAGAATAATGAAGATGTTAAACAGTACTTAGTCAGATATAGTGGATCCAAAGAGGATGAATGGCTTACAGCTGATCAGATCCCTGATTCAGAAAGAATTCTGAGACAATACAGAGTTGACAAAAGAAACCATTAAAAATTTTTTTAGTCAACCCTTTTTTAGAGGGAGGAAGTGTCAGCCACTGAGTACATATCACAGTACCTGACATGTACCACGTAACTGCAAATATTATTAATTATTATTATCTCTAATAATAATTACTATTCTTATTAATCAGTATTACTATTTATTATCATTATTTATTCTAAATAACTCCACGTAATACTAATTATTATTATCCTTAATAATAATTACTATTCTGTAGTTATTATTATTAGTATTATACCTCCATTATTATTACATTAATATTAATATTATTAAAGTACATTAATTACATTAATTAATATAAATAATTTAATAATATATTCATTAATAAACTCATGAATAATTCTGGTTAAGCTATGTACTCCTGTTATACAAGATACATAACTTGTAGGCCCTTTGCCCCCTGTCACGTGAAATATCCAGAGTAACAGATATCACTCTTTCCCTCTGATTACGCCCACATTCCTTAATATTGGAATATTTCACGCATAAGATATGTACTTTAATATCTTATTAATAAAAGAACTTATTAATATTATAATAATTAATACTTATAAGATGTACCAATAATAAATGACATCATTATAAGTTAATGACTTTATTAATATTAATAACAGATCAATTAATACAAATGTCATGATGTGATCCAATCCCACTAAGGACTACTGATCAAAGATGTGTCCCATAACACAGCCTTAGTAGAAATCACATCATAAACATTAACAGATCCTCCCAAAAGGATCTGTCTTGCCCCTGAAGTTCCACAGTACCTCCCAGGTCATGGAAGCGCTCACAATCTCCCCAAGAGGAGATATTACAATATATAAACAGCTTGAAAACATCTGTTTATGCCCCAGAGAATATTTAGAACACCTTAGCACAGTATATAACTTAGATTTATTTACCTTGCTTAGTTCCCCATTCTCCACCAATACCCCAATTCTGGATAATATATAGTCTATTACTGTTATTACCTCAAGAATTGGCCACAACCTACCTTCAATAAGGTAGAAACCACGAACCCAAGTGAGTATCTCCTTGGATGCCTATTGATACTTTGTATTGATTTGGATGCGCCTAATTAGAGCAATTAGAGCAAGCCTCTCAGACAAGACTTACTGATTGAGGAAGTACCTTTTTTACAGGACTTAACCATTACCCAAACCACTTCAAACCATCAACCTACCTTAGTTACAACCTATAACCACGGTTAGTTCCACACCCAGGCTGACAGCGTGCAGCCCGCACGCCAATAAAAAAAGGCGTGCGGGCCGCACATCTTTTTTTTATTGGCGTGCAATGGGCGTGGGCGTGCGCCCATTGGCGTGCATTTATCAATGCCCTTGGACTTGCTGACATTGACCTGGACTTTCTTTCCCAAGGCCTCCAGTATTGATTTGGCAATGGATTTCAACTCCTTAGCTTGTTCATTGGGATCCAAGGAATGATGGATGGAAACCGGGTGAAACTTAGCCAGATGTGGGGCCATTTTATTCTGATCAATCTTCTGCCAATCTGGTGCGCTCCAACAATAAATTGGGGCTGGTTTCTTGATGGTCAAGGCAGATGCAAGGCTTGATAGTTTGATCCAACATTCTCATTGGAGATGTTGATGCATTTAACAAACCGGGAACCTAAAAAATTGGCCCAATTCAAGTCAATTGTGGAGCCTTGTCCCTTGGAGGAGTAGAATGTGGGGACGTGTTTGGGAGAGGCAATGTCATGCAACCAACCCAACGCACAGATGGGGATTTGGTTGGTTGAAGCGCAAAGGGAACTGGGAGATGATTCAAAGGTATTCTTCAAAGCAACTCAAGGATATCTTTGAATCGAAGCATTCTCAAAGATAACTTTTAAAATAACTTTGAAGATGAGATTTAAGGAATAGTACTGGGCTCAAATGAGACTCGGAGTACTCAGGGTGATGGCTGATTGAGGAAGGTAATGTAAAACAATGTTATATTACTTAAGTGAGGAAAAAGGAAATGTAAAGCAAGTACAATTGCTTTTATAGACAAATATTGACATTAGGCTTTTGTGTGAAGATGGGTAAAGAAAGTATGTACTCGGAGTTAGATTTACACAAGTGATTGAAACAAGTCAAATGAAAAGCATAACTAATAAGATGAAAATTGTTTTGAAGATACAAACAGAAATCCTAGGTGATGTAAAGGGTAAGTGCGAGGCTTGATTGAATAGGTTAAGCGCCAAGCTGAGGGTCGACGCATTTGAGCTAGTCCGAGTAAGGGTTATTGGATAAGCGTCAAATAGCCGTCAAATCACCGGAATGGGAAATCTTCAAGTCAGGGACCGGATTGAGTAATGAGTGTTAACTGTCCCTTTGATTAGGTGTCACGCATTTGGTCCTTGAACGTTCAAAGCTGAGTCTTGCATTCAAAGCTTGATGCATAAGGATGTCAGCCTCCTTGATGCCAAAGACAAGTCTTTCTAGCTACAAGTGGTTCAAGTTTCTAAGGAAAGAGTAATAATACTCTGAGTAAGGTTTTAAAGTTATAATACCCAAATAAAATGGGGGAATTGTGCCGTAAAATATAGAGAAAAATAAGGTAATAATTATATTAAATAAATTTAATATAATTGTCAGCTTGCTACTATGACAGAGCAACCTGTCACAGGATTTACAAAAACTTATTATAAAAAAAATAGAATATCAAATAATAGTTAGAATAATAATTGATATTCTGAATCTACACTAAAATTAACCTAGGGTACCTCACTCATAGGTACCCCTAAATCTTACTCCTTCACTATGTAAATTGGCAAAGAAGAATGAGCAAGTACCTTTTTTATAAAAAGCACTTGCCTTAATTAAATGCTTATATATATAGATACATATGCTTACACACCATTTCCATTCACGGAAATGAGTTGTTGTGTAAATTAGGGGAGATAGTGTAAATACACCGTGTTTCAATCAAACCCCGCGTACCGCAGTCCGCAGAACTTGAAGTTTAAACCCGCGTGACTGACAGCCCGCGCCAAAGCTGGGATATAAGCCCCCGCGCAAGCAGTAAGCCCCTTACAGGCTCTCAGCTGGCACGCGGACTCCACAGTCACTCAGGTACACCCAAATCAGTAAAAACACGCCCCAGTGACCTCATTACATATGTTACATATGCAATAAAGGTTACTGGGATTAAATAATTAATTATATTAGAGTGTATTGTTATTTATACATATAAATAAAAATATACTGACTGAACAAACAGTACAAACAATACTGTGGCTTATTATAAAATACAAATAAGCCACTAGTATTACATCTATAACAACCAGTACTGATGTACTACAGACTGTAAGACAATATAAATAGGTAAATACATTAATAGAATCAATTGGTGAAGTGTATTCAAAGCAGGGGCTGCTGAAGCGTCACCAAGAAAGCAAAAATGGCCAAAATGTGGTCCAAAGATCCCACAAGTTGGCCAATAATACCTACAGGGTCCCCAGGGGGAACTCAAGACTATTTAAGGAGCTCTTCAACCGCCCAAAGAAGGCTCCTCATGCTTCCCAATACCCACTAACAACCTTACCCACTTCTTATTAGATATATACATCTTTATAAACACAGTCTGGTAAGCTTCTTAGTAGTTATTCTTTAGCCCTGTCCTCCCCAACAACTTCACAGTGCCCATCAAGCTCCACCATCCATCCATCCAAGCGCTTCAAACTGTCCAGTTTCACCCAGAATATCCCCAAGATCCCTCAAGGTTTATTACTAGTAAGTAATAACCCTTTTCTTGAAGATATTCCCCCATTTCCATTCCTGGGATTAAACCACCCCTGTTCCAACAGGCCCCAGTGTTCCAGGTACCTAAATCCTCTGCATTTATTTGTAAGATACCTTAGAGGGATCTAAACCACCCCTGATTTATCAGGCCCCTCTGGTTTTTAATTATATTAAATTTATTTAATATAATTATTAACCTATTTTTCTCTTAATTTTTACGTCACAATTCCCCCATATCTTTTGGGAATTGTAACATTGTACCTTACCCAGAGTTTATATACTCTTTCCACATATCCTTGCACCACCTGTAGCTAGAAGGACTTGTCCTTGGCATCAGGGAGGCTGACAATAATTAAAACCAGAGGGGCCTGATAAATCAGGGGTGGTTTAGATCCCTCTAAGGTATCTTGAAAATAAATTGCAGAGGATTTAGGTACCTGGAACACTGGAGCCTGTTGACACAGGGATGGTGTAATCCCAGGAAAGGTGTCAGCCTACGTGATGCCAAGGAAGAACCCTTCTAGCTACACATGGTGCAAGATATGATTTGGTGGAGCAGAATACTCTGGGAGGTAAAGATAAGGCCTAATTCTGAAGGCAATAAAGAGAATTGTGATGTAAATTTGAGAGAAAAAGATTATTAATTATATTAAATCAATTTAATATAATACAAAATCTAGAGGGGCCTGATAAATCAGGGGTGGTTTAATCCCTCTAAGGTATCTTGCACGTAAATGCAGAGGATTTAATGACCTGGAAAACTGGGGCCTGTTTGAGCAGGGGTGGTTTGTATCCCAGTGGAAAGGAATGGGGAATATTCTCAAGAAAGAAGGGTTATTACTTACTAGTAATAATCCAAGGGGAACTTGAGGAGATTCAGGGCAGAAACAGGACAGTCTTGAACGCTTGGAAAGGTGATTGGTAAAGCTGGGTGGTAACTGAATTGTTGGTGGGAAGACAGGAGTAAGAAGAATACTACTAAGGGACTTACCAGGATGTTTATAGATGTTGATATCTGATAGGATATGGGCAAGTGTCTGGGTGGTATTAAAAAGCATGAGGATCCTTCTTTGGGCGGTTGAAGAGCTCCTTAAATAGTCTTGAGTTCCCTCTGGGGACCCTGTAGGTATTGCTGGCCAACTTGTGGGATCTTTGGACCACATTTTGGCCATTTTTGCTTTCTTGGTGACGCTTCAGCAGCCCCTGCTTTGAATAC
Organism: Puccinia hordei; assembly: GCA_007896445.1. Classification (NCBI taxonomy): domain Eukaryota; kingdom Fungi; phylum Basidiomycota; class Pucciniomycetes; order Pucciniales; family Pucciniaceae; genus Puccinia; species Puccinia hordei. The sequence goes on from RDRW01000096.1 coordinate 551,430, forward strand.
ACTTCACCAATTGATCTTATTAATGTATTTATTTATTTATATTAACTTACAGTCTAGAGTACATTAGGGGGTATCAAACATGACGAAATCCACCATTAAAACCCGTTGATTATAAATTGCCAAATCCACAATTTCTAATCAACGGGTTTTCAAAAAGGGGTAGCTAAAAACCAAACGGATTTTGAAAATGAAATACCCTGGTTTTCCATCCAAATCCTTCATTTCCAAAATAACCCAATTAAATCACATCTCTCATCAGCTCACGCTGCACCATTCAATCCATTTCCTCTTGTCAAACCAAGCAAACATCACACCTCACCTCAACCAATCATGCGACAAGCACCCTCTCAACACAAGCAACTATTTCAAGCGGCCAACTCTGCTGCAACAGTATGGATTTTTGACTCAGATAACGAAGACTCAGGTCTTGAAGATTTCTACCGTTATTGTCGATCAAAACTCCATAAACAATACCTCAATGCCAGAGGCACCACTACACAATTCAATCCTTGATATGACCTTTCAATCATTCAAGAACTTCCTCAATCATGCTTCCTCCAGCTTTTTCGAATGTCGTTCCCATGTTTCCTCAATCTTCTTCAACTGATTGAGTCAAATGCAATCTTTCACAACTCCTCTCAGAATCCTCAACGAGACCCATCAGTCCAACTCGCTATTGCTATGTGCCGTCTTGGATCAAACGGAAACGGTGCTGCGGTTTTCAGACTCAAGAATCTCTTCCACGTTGGCTATGGAACAATCAACCTTTACACATTTCGGGTGATCAAGATTCTTTATCAAATGCGCTCGCACTTGGTATCATGGCCGACTCAAGAAGAACGTATGGAATCATCTCAGGTCATGCAAGATGAAGGCTTCCCTGGATGTGTTGGCTTTGTTGATGGAACAACCATTCCACTGAGTCAAAAGCCTCCGGTGGACGGTAACCACTACTGGGATCGAAAAAAACGGTTGGATCGTTTGCATTGGTTCCACTATTTTACCAATTCTGAGCTGATGTGTTGTTTGCTTTCAAAACAGTTACTCTATTTCGGTCACTCTTGTTTGTGACATAAACAAAAAGTTCATATCGTACCTTGCAGGCTACCCAGGATCCTGTCACGATTGTTATGTCTTCTCTAATATGAAGCTTGCTCAAAATCCAGAACGATTCTTTGACCAACACCAATTCCTCCTGGCCGACTCTGCTCATTCAAGTGATCAACATACTGTTCCAGCCTACAAAGGTTCTGATTTTCTTATACCTGAGAATGTGGATTTCAATTACCATCTAGCCCAATCAAGAGTACAAATTGAACATGCCATCGGTATTCTAAAGGGACAATTTTCCAGTTTGCGAGAGATTCGATCACAAATCAGGAACCCTCGTGAGATGAAGGCAACGGTCAAGTGGATCATCACCTGCATTGTTCTGCATAATCTTCTAGCCGACCTCAAGGATCAGTGGCATGAACTTTACAATGAGGAGGAACCAGAAGCAGCCCTGCCCTTGTTGGAAAATGTTGAATCTAGTAACAATGGATTACGTGGACTGTTACGCCCCATAACGCTTGCACTCTTCAACTAAGGTGAATAATTCAACATTCACTTGCACAACAATACACTTTCAGATTTCTGACTCTTGCTTTTGATTTTGTTTCCTTGCAGTGCCAATTTTTCTTGATTGCTCTGCTTCATTACAGATATTTGTTCTCTTCTCATCTTGAATGCCAATAAAATCAATAAAGTTTTTACACTTATATGTTGGATCAAAATATGTTTTCTTGCCTAAGTAAGCACATCTCTACAGGACAAAACCACCCACCGGTACAAAAAAAATGCTTCTTCCAATAGCTCAATTTGTTTCAATGTTGCAATTGTGCACGATACACTGTCATGGTAACATTTCCTCTGATTTTTCAATTCATCTTTTTACATTTCACGCTGTTTATTCATTAAACAATCATCAGGAAAAACTTGGCTTGCTCATGTGCTTTGTGGCAGAAAAAGGTAAGCCAATTAACCCATCATCCCTCCTCTTTGGTGCTCAGATAATTTGCTGACATACATGCTGTGTATCAATCCCTTCCACAAAGGTGAGCGTGATCACTATTTTTTTTATTATCTTGACTGTCTTTGGCTGATGCCATGCTGACTTTTTGATTTTTCCCTCCTTGAAAGAATATCTTTGGCAGGACGGTTGCCAACGTTCTTGGAAACAAAAGATGCTCAGGAACAATTAAACGACGGCCCAATTCAATTGGATCAGGCCAAGCCACTTCGTTGTAGTTTCATTTGGGCCAAGCCACAGGAGATGGCTGAAACAGCCCAGACGGTTTGGCAGGCCGATTTGGACCTGCCAAAGGTTGTCTGGAACTCTTCCATTATCCAATCATTGAATCATTCGGCTAATTTTATATTTTTTGCTCTCCTCTCCTCAGATTCTAACTAGGCTGCTTCTGAACATATCATCGCCGAGGACTGCTGCTCAGGATAACTACGAAGGCGAGCGACGCTGCTGCTGAGGATCACATCGCCGAGCGACACTGCGGATCTTCACATCGCTGAGCTTCACTAACAAGGAGGACTACCACCAGCTGAGCTTTACATCCCCAAGTGACGCTGCTGAGCTACCAAAAAATGGACTGCTGCTGCCCTTCACACCGCCGAGGGACGCTGCTGAGGATAACGACCAAGGAGACCAACCAGCTGCTGAGCTTGACATCGCCGAGCGACACTGCTGAGTAGGTCTACCAACTACTTTCACATCGCCGAGCTTCACTATCGAGGATAACTACCACCAGCTGATCTTTACATCCCTGAGCGACGCCGCTGAGCTACCTAACACCCCACTGCTGCTGTGCTTCACACCGCCGAGGGACGCTGCTGAGGAGAACGACCAAGGAGAATGGCCAGCTGCTGAGCTTGACATTGCCGAGCGACGCTGCTTAGGAGGTCTACCAACTACTTTCACATCGCCGAGCTTCACTATCAAGGATAACTACCACCAGCTGAGATTTACATCCCTGAGCGACGCCGCTGAGCTACCTAACACCTGACTGCTGCTGTGCTTCACACCGCCGAAGGACGCTGCTGAGGAGAACTACCAACTACTGGAATCCTGCTGGGCTTCACATCGCCGAGCAACCCTGCTGAGGAGAACTACCACCGACTGCACTGCAGCTGAGCTTCACATTGCCAAGCGACGCTGCTGAGGAGCACTACCAGCTGCTGAGGTTCACATCGCCGCGCTACACTGCTGAGGAGAACTACCAACAAGCAACGCCGCTGAGGATCACATCGCCGAGGACGGCTGCTGAGGATCACTGATCACTTAATCCATCTAAAAACAATCTGACTCTAACTATGACCGCATTTGTGAACAACGTCTCAGTCAGTCCCTTTGTAAGTGGGGCTGCAAAAAGACCTCAAGAGGGAAGAATAAGGAATGCAGAGCTTGGGTAACCACTTTATTCCTCTCTTCCAACTGAGCCACCTGTGTATTGCTGATTTATTCTTTCTTGTATCTTTTTTTTTCTTTTTGGATCAAACAGCATGGAAGTTACACAACTGGAATCAGTGACGGAGGAGCTCAGAGTGGAACTGGAAGAACCTCGACAGAAAACCATTGAACTCAAAGAACAACTGCCCACCCCCTCCCCAATCCAAGCTGATGTGCCGCTGACTGTTCAAAGATCAAGTACGAACTGTAACATCCATTGGCGATGTGCTATTCCTCTTGATCTAGAACAGTCAAAGCACATTAGTGAGGAGCAAGGAGGGGATGATTCTCGCCACCAAGACCCGCCGTCACCATGCTTGCCCACCCCCTCCCCAATCCAAGCTGATGTGCCGCTGTCTGTTCAAAGATCAAGTACGAACTGTAACATCCATTGGCGATGTGCTATTCCTCTTAATCTAGAAAATTCACAGCACATTAGTGAAGAGCAAGGAGGGGATGACTCTTGCCACCAGGACCCGCCGTCACCTTCCGTTTCAACGTACAATTTGGATTCTGACAGCCCCTTCTCAGAGGCTGGCTCTACCGACAATGAAAGCAGTGACCACCATTCAGAATCATCCAATTTATCCTTGAAGAAATTCAAGATCAGCTGTCCTCCTCGCCCACCTACTTGCAAGCAACACTCCAATCCAAATCCCCACGTGCCTCCTAACATGTCTCAGATGGAATCAAAGTCTTGCGTAATTTGTCAAATCTATCGCCAATGTGATCACTATCGAGAACAAGATATACGTGGCAGCAAAGGGTTCAATGAAGCAGAAGGGTCTTGTCTGGCTCCGCAATCACACCTCAGTAAAAATCAAAGGAAGCGGAAAAAGTACAAAGCCGCCACTCAAATTCTTCGCCGTCAGAGGGCCAATGTACATTTTGCTGGCCAGTCCCATATTCCAGTCCACATCTCCAACCCCAATCCAAATGCCAACATCCAATTCTTCAACAAGTCCTTTATCTGCTGGGCCGATGGAGCTCGTAAGAACGTTATTGCTGTGGTAAAGTTCCGACCATTCTCAACCATGGATGCAAAACTCAAAGAACAATACCAAAATCTCAGCCAACATCTCATCCAGCAGGCCAAATTCCAAAATTCCAATAAATCCAACGGACCAGCATACTCAGGTGAAATGTACAGTCTGGGATGGCGAAAAGGTTACGAGGCACAATCCCAAATTGGTATAACAGGCATTTCTTCCAAAGTTGCTACAGATCGACATGGTTATGAAGCGCTTCAAAAGGATGTTCCACAAATAGATAAGTTTCTTGGCCGGTGCTTCCGATCTGTATCCAAACCCCTATTCCGTGAGGTCCAGAAACAACACATTCGACTCAAAGCCCCTGGACTAGCTCCCCAATATTCAGCCCACCGCAAAGGATTCACCTCACACCTGTCGTTTACCCTTGGCCAGTTTGCAAACACGCCACACCAAGACACCGATTCTTCACCCTTCAGCTTTGTCCTATGGATTCCCATTGAGAAACACACTGGGAAGCTAGTCGAGAATAATCTTCAAGTCACTGGAGGTGAATTTGTGTTTCCAGACGATTCTTGTGGCATCAACTTTGCAGGATTTGATGGTATAGTTGAGTGTGCATGGAAAGCCACTTCTTATTCTCACCTGACTCTTCCCTCAAAAACTGCTCCCAAATCTTCACATACAGGAATGGGGTTATCTTGCCAACTGCCCAAGAAAACCCAAAAAGCCATTCAGCTTATTAGAGATGGTCACTATATTAATAATCCAAATAAAAGCAACTGGACTATTAGAGATATGGATGCTATTTTAGATAACTCTTTGAAATATAATGGGCGTTGATAAAAGCACGCCAACGGCGCACGCCAACGCCAACCCGCACACCACTTTTTTTTGGCGTGCGGGGCCTACACGCCAAAGAAAATTGGCGTGTAGGGTCTACACGCCAAAATAAATTGGCGTGTGAGACCTACACGCCAAAAATGGTGTGTGGTTCCCACACGCCAATTTTTTTTGGCGTGTGGGCCCCGCACGCCAATGTTTTTTGGCGTGTGGGTCCCCCCTCGCTCACGTAATCAAATGGGAGGGCCCATTCGATTACGTGAGCGGGCTGGCTGACAAGGTTATACAACCTCGTCAGCCGGGAGGACTTCCTCCCGGAACGAGGCTGTACAACCTTGTTGGCCGGGAGGACTTCCTCCCGGCCGACGAGGTTATACAACCTCGTCGGCCAGGAGGAAGTCCTCCTGGCTGACAAGGCTGTATAACCTCGTCGGCCAGGAGGACTTCCTCCCGGCCGACAAGGTTATACAACCTCGTTGGCCAGGAGGAAGTCCTCCTGGCTGACGAGGTTGTATGTCGGCCAGGAGGAAGTCCTCCTGGCTGAAGAGGCTGTATAACCTCGTCGGCCGGGAGGACTTCCTCCTGGCTGACGAGGTTATACAACCTCGTCGGCCAGGAGGAAGTCCTCCTGGCTGAGGAGGTTGTATAACCTCGTTAGCCGGGAGGACTTCCTCCCGGCTGACGAGGTTATACAACCTCGTCAGCCAGGAGGAAGTCCTCCTGGCCAACGAGGTTGTATAGCCTCGTCGGCCGGGAGGACTTCTGTCAGCCTCTGTGATGCCAAGGAGTACTCCTTCTAGCTACACAAGGTGCAAAGAAGATATAAAGAGCAAAGAAAGCTCTGGGAGGATTTTATAAAAGGGTAATACCAATATGAATATGAGATATGAGGTTTTCTAGTAAGAAAAAGGTGATTAATTATATTAAATAAATTTAATATAATTAAAAATATGAGGGGCCTGATAAATCAGGGGTGGTTTAATCCCTCAAAGGTATCTTGCAAGCAGAGGATTTAAGTACCTGAACACACTGGGGCCTGTAAACAGGGGTGGTTTAAATCCCAGATAAAAGATGGGGGGAGAATCTCAAGAGAAAGGTTTATCTACTTACTAGTAATAAATTACCTTTACAGACTTGAGGTTCTTCCAGGGGGAAATTGGGCAGTTGGAAGCGCTTGGAAAGGGTGTTTGAAGAGCTGGATGGACACTGGGCAATTTCAAGAGAGTAACAAGGGGCTAAAGAACAGATACTAGGACCTTTCCAGACAGAATAACAATTGTAAAAGCTATGTAAGTGGTTAAAGGTTGTAGTATATATATTAAAGCATGATCCTCCAAAATACAGGGGGAACAAAGGCTCCTTAAATGCCTTTCTGGAGCCCTGATGGCGAAACACAGGATGTATTTTTGGCTATGGGAACATTTAAAAGGAAGGGTTTAAGATTTAATACAAATGCATGTAGTTGTTTAATCAAATTTCCATATGTACAGGCTGTCTACTATGGGTACAGCCTGTCTAAGCTCTTTTGCTGGCATCTTGAGGTGCTTCTGAACCTCTGACAAGGTTTGTTAGATGTATTGATCAAAGGTTTTAATTACATGTCAAAATGTATTGATTAAATGTCACATGTACCTGTTGATCACATTTGTCAGAGTTTAATTATTTTGTATTGTGTATAATGTGAAATACATGTATTTGTTTGTTCTGTGGGCGCTTCAAGAGCTTCTTGTTTGATCCCTGTCATGCAGGCTCTTTGGGAATGCATGACTGCAGAGATCTGTCAATCAATAATTTCCCACTAAGGATGTAATATATTTACTTTGAACAGTTGTTCAATAGTTATTTTCAGAAGGTTCTCATGTTATTTCCTTCCTCTGGTTCTTGGTCTTTGTCCATCTGAATCATCCTTAGTGTATTTAGTATTTAATTAAAATAAACTAAATAAATAAATAGATAATATAGTACATTATATACTTATATTATTAGTGTCATATGTATTTATTTCATTATGTTCTTATTTAAATACATTGTTATTTCGTGGTTTTGTACATGTATCTATGGTTTTTATTCTGTATTTTAATGTATAATAATTAATTCAGCGCTTTTAGTGGTAATATTCTTTCAAGTTGTTTTACTACTAGAAACTTTAAGTTATCTGGGGTACTTTGGCTGAAGTACCCTAGGTTATTTTACACGCTCTTTAAGATTATGAAATAATATTTCCACTTATGTTATTATTTATTAGCATATTCATTGTTTCATACTTAATATTGTATTTGTTTATTTATTATTAATTTACTATGTAATAATGTGTTTATTATTTACATATTACTTTTTTATGTTGCTTTATCTTATTATTATTCATTTATTACTCTTTGTTAAATGATTAATACTATTTTTTTATTTTATGTTTATTTTTGTTCTAGTCAGGTTGTCTCTGAACTAGTAGCAAGCTGACAACTTCCTCCTGGCCGACGAGGTTATACAACCTCGTCGGCCAGGAGGAAGTCCTCGCGGCCGACAAGGCTATACAACCTTGTCGGCCAGGAGGAGTTCCTCCTGGCTGACGAGGTTGTATAACCTTGTCAGCCGGGAGGAAGTCCTCCCGGCTGACAAGGTTATACAACCTCGTCAGCCAGGAGGACTTCCTCCTGGCCGACGTGTATAACCTTGTCGGCCGGGAGGAAGTCCTCCCGGCTGACGAGGTTGTATAACCTTGTCAGCCGGCCCGCTCACGTAATCAAATGGGACCTCCCATTCGATTACGTGAGCGGGATCCCCCCACACGCCAAACAATTGGCGTGTGGGAGCCGCACACCAATTGTTTGGCGTGCGCTCCTACACGCCAATTGTTTCGCGTGTGGGAGCGCACGCCAAACAATTGGCGTGCAGGGCCCACACGCCAATTTTATTTGGCGTGCGGGTTGGCGTTGGCGTGCGTTTATCAACGCCCAATATAATCGATAGTTTGCTTTTTTTTATTTTCTTTCTAATGTGTAACATGCAATGTTTCAAATGATTTGTTGGGTGCGAACAAAGCCAAAAAAGGTGGACTATTTGAATAAATTTGCCAAGCGTTCAATCTCTTCTGTATTCTTCCCATGAGCTACACACTGAGTCACCAGGTCATACTTCTTACCGATGTGCTCCTGACAAGCCAAACGTTCCATCTTGGCCATCTCAAACCTTCTGTCCTTATCCTTCTCCTCCCTTTCCCAGTCTAATTTCCTCTCGTCTAATTTTATTCCTTGATCCCACTTCTTTTCCTCTAATTTAACTCCATGTTCCCACTTCTTTTCCTCAAGTTCAATTGAGTGGTTGAATTTCCTTTCCTCCAACTTGACCCCCTTATTATTGTTGTTGACCTGTCGTTCAAACTTCAACATCTCAAAACTGAGGGTGTCTCGAGCCACTTGTGACTTTCCTAATAAAGAATAAGTTGAAGAAGCATGTCAGTTAATAAAATTGGAACAAGGATTACATCTCCAACTGGCCTTCATCCCTCTTCAACGCATACTCTTCCTATTGAGAAAAAGGATTGGGTGTGTTGGGCCCTGAGGTTGATCGGCTCTTAGGATTGATATTGGCACTGTTGGAGGCCCTTCGCTTGTCCTTGGGTGTTTGAGTTGGCAACGGTTTACTTGAATTTGCAGGAGAATCCAATGCAGCGTCTTTAGGTGTCAAAGTGGTGCATGATTTGTTTTTCTTCTTCTTGCAGGGTGACTGAGGACCTTCTCGAGAATCAGATGGACAGTAATCCTCTGAATCACTTGTGTCAAGGGCCCTTTCTTCAGCAGTGAGGGAATCCACAGCCCTTCGATAGCGCTTAGATGATTTAACCTTTCCACTAGGACGAATACTTGCTTCCTTTCCTTGCTAATGTCAAACATGGGAAGACATGGGGCTTTAGCTAATCAATCAAACAACAGTGAATAATTGATGCAATAACAAACCAGGATTGCCGCTTCATTTTCATCTGACGGATTGTCACAAACACTGGCCGGTCCAACTCTTTCCTAAATTATTTAGTGGCAAGGTCAATCGTTTGAAGAAGAAATGGCATAAGTGATAAAAAGAAATTCAAACACACCTCTTCACCGTCCCTGCCTCCTTCAGACCTATTCTCACCAGTTTCTAAAGGTTCCAAGATTGCTGACTGAGTCATCAGGTATAAACAATATTGAATATATTAGCAATTATCAAAAAAGACAATGAAACAACTGATCGATCTTACAACTGGAGCCCTAGAGTTATTGGAATCCACAGATACATTATCTGAGTCATCTTTATCAACATTTTGGTCCAAGTTGTTGGCCTCGGGACCAGAAGAGTCAGAGCTCTCATCACCGTTTTGGGCATCGACTTTGTACAAGGGCGTCACAAACGGTTTCTTACCCATCAGCTGATGCATAGAATGGAAATGTGGACACATTTTGTCAAGCTTCTCGTCAATGGTGACAATTCCTGCCAATCGGTCTTCATCGGTGAGTCCAAAGCCAGTGGAGAGGGATTGGGTATGTGTTTTCTTGTACTTGTCCTTGTAGCTGTTAAAACAATCTTTCATCTGCCTGGCCGTTAGTTTGATTTGTGAAGGGGATTGATTTCTCAGATTTATTGCCATAAGCTTGAATCCGTTAATCTTCCCTTTGGCTGGCCTTCCAACCGCCGGTGCCTTACCAGTTCCAAAGCACAAATCGTAATTCTGTTGGATGTTGAGCCAGTTGATGATTATGAGGAAGTCGTCCTTCTTTAGGTGAGAAGAAGTTTTTCCGGTTGTATCATCGTCAGAGACATGTTGTGCTCGCTTCTTGATGGGTTTCTTCCTCCTTGCTGACGTCTTTGGTATCACTTTTCCTTTTCCAGTGATGAATTTATTCGTTTTTTTGATAGGCATCGTTCTGGGATCAGGGAATGATCGATTAATGTTTTTTCTGCAAGCAAGTTTATAATTGACTAAACTTACCAAATTTTGAGGAAAACTGAAGAACAAGTTTGGGTTTGTGACTGGGTGGAGTTGTATTGGCAACGATTTATTGTTGGTGGGGGTTGAATCGTGGAGGATTATTGATTGTATTGGGAGTTTTATTGGCAACGATTTATTTTTGGTTGGGGTTGAGACGTGGAGGATTATTGATTGTATAGGGGTTGTTTATTGCAAGTTTGTATCCTGAGTTGTGATTGGTTGAAATGTGGGGGATCGTGGTTTTTGTAATTATATTGGGGTTTTTGTTGTTGATACTTGACACGTCTAGTGCAAATAATGGCATTATTTGGATTTTTTATCCACTGGTTTCATAATTGTGGATTTTGTGAAACCCGTTGATTAGATAATCGTGGATTTGGTCATATTTGATACCCCCTATTAGTACTGTTTGTTATAGATTTAATACTAGTGGCTTATTTGTATTTATAATAAGCCACAGTAGTGTGTGTAATGTTTGTTTTCAATCAGTATATTTTTATTTGTATGTATAAATAATAATGTAATTAATTATTTAGTCCCCAGGAATCTTCATTGCATATGTAACATATGTAATGGGGTTACTGGGGCGTGTTTTTGTTGCTTTGGGTGTACCTTGGTTGACTTTGGAGTCCGCTTGCCAAACTGAGAGCCTGTAAGGGGTCTGATGCTTGCGCGGGGGCTTATATCCCAACTTTGGCGCGGGCTTTCAGTCACGCGGATTGAACTTCAAGTTCTGCGGACTGCGGTACGCGGGGTTTGAGTAAAACACGGTGTATTTACACTATCTCCCCTAATTTACACAACACCTCATTTCCGTGATTGGAAATGGGGTTTAAGCATATGCATATGTACATATAAGCATTAATTGATGCAAGTGCCTTTTTATTAAAGGTACTTGCTAATTCTTATTTGCTAATTTACATAGTGAAGGAGTGAGAATTAGGGGTACCTATGAGTGAGGTACCCTAGGTTAATTTTAGTGTAGATTCAGAATATCAAATAATATTCAAACTGTTATTTGGTATTCTATGTATTTTATAATAAGTTTTGTAGAAATCTTGTGACAGGTTGCTCTGTCATGGTAGCAAGCTGACAAAGGAAATGCTGAGCCCTGTTTGGCTGAGACTGAGAGTTGCAGCGTGACAGGTAAGACGGAAGCCAAGGCATGATAGGAAACATAGCAGATTATCCGCTTCCTTATCTCTTTTCCTGCAGCCCGGTGGGTTCCAATGACAATGGTGAACGTTGGCGTCCATGCAGAGGAAAGCTGGTATCTGTCAAGTATATAATTGGGTCAGCCATTCTTGCAGGAGCGCTATAGATAAAAAGGAGGGGGGAGGATTATATAATTTGATCAATAGGAATGAGTTCCCTGGTTTTACAGAGACTTCTAAAGCCACAATGTTCTTGGAGCCCCCTTCAAGGAGTTTGATTGATTGAGAGGGAAAAGAAGCTTTGGCTTAGATCACCATCTTGTGGTGTTGGTGCCACATTGTTTGTTGATGTTTGTAGGCTAGATATGAGCGCCAAGCCAAATGCTGCGGTGGTTGCAGGTCAAACGGATTGATCCAAGGCTCCTGGAGGATAAGGAAGTCAAAAGAGAAAAGGGAGTTAAGTAAACTGAGCGTGACAGACTTGGAAACATGACAATTAAGCTGGAAAATGGAAAGATGGTCCATAGCTGGGTGACTGGGGGTGTCAGACCAGATGATATTGCCATGTAGAATTTGAGATGAGGTTGAAGTTTCTGGGGTGGAGTCAAGATGAGAGATGTCAGGTGTTGCGGATGGTTTGATTATCATGAGGATAATAATTGGCGTTTCTCTAGCCATTCCTTCTTGTATGGGCATAGCTGATTGAAGGGAGTATGATTGACATCCAAGACACCTTTGATTTTGTTCTTGAGTCCTTCCTTGCAGAGGACACAAGACTTCACACCGCCTAGTCCTTCCGGGCACTCATTTGTTGAGTGAGATCCAGCACACTTTGCACAGCGGGCGGTTTTGCGACACCATCTTCCAAAATTGCCCATGCGCAGGCACTTGAAACATTGGGGCGGCTGTGGTTTGAAGCGGGCCATTTGGTGAAAATCACAGTTCAAGAACGCGCCAGACTTCTTGATATGGTGAGCCAGATCCTTGTTGGTGAATTACATAACTAAAGAGCCAGCTTTCTAATTTGGCAAGGGCCCATTGGAGCCCATCCAATGGACTCGGGCCAAGTCAGAGGCAGGAAGTTGTTTTCCAAAGCCAGGGTGGCTGGGTTTGACGGCTGGAAGATGTTGAACAATAAAGGATTGTTGCTAAAATTGATTGCAAACAAAAACCAAACTAACAAGAAAAAATTAGAGAAGATTGACAAGACAGGAATTTAAAGTAGAAAAAAGAATAGCATACCACTAATGATGGATAAAAAAAAGAAATAGATGAGGACTTTTAATGCAAGAGGTGGAAGAGATTGGTAACAGAGGTAATGAGGATTGAGGCTGATGAGAGAGTTTCAAATTGACTGGGATTAGTTATTCATTTCTTGACAATCAACAAGAAAGAAAGAAGACAGTAGAAAAAGAGAAGAGAGAAAAAGAAGAAGAGAAAAAGACAAAAAGCACAATGATGTGATGTTGAATAGTAATACAGCCTGCGTTTTAAGTCTTGACCATGTCGAGATTCAGCACTTGATTGTTCAGAGATTGAAAATGTGAAAAAAATGTGAGTGGTACTTTGAGGCAAGGGAGTTGAGTAGGGATGATAACTTTACACATTCAGGTCTTGATGAGAGCAATCTTGATTTTAGACTTTGAGATCTTGATCAAAATCAAAGGAAAAATTTGAGAGTCTTGTCGAGTCTGCTTGAAACTGAGTCAATTTGATTCTTGCGTTTTGTAGGCTCTGGAAGACAAACCCTAACCAAGTATGTCTGAGGATTTGATTTCACTGCGGTGCGCGCTACATCTAGATGTCGCACAGCGGTTCGTGACATTTGCCTCAACGGAGGCGTGAACAAGGAATTCAGAAATTCAACAAACAACCGTGGGATGCCATGCACCATGACTGAGTAGGTTCTTGGGGATGCCGCAAGGTCAGGATGAACCTCCTTGGACCATAAGTGCTTGTTGGTCGACAGCCAATTTTGATGGTCCCAATTCTTGATGTCACGCTCTGTGATGCCAAGGACTAAGATCCTTCTAGCTACACAGGGTGCAAAGATAGAAAAGGGTGGTAATATAGTGGTGATATGAGATATAAAAAATATAAGGATATATTTTTTAAGGAGGGGCCTGCAAGCAGGGGTGGTTTAGTTCCCTCCACAGGTTTTCTTGCAAAAGCAGAGGAAATTGGTGACCTGTTACAACTGGGGCCTGCAAGCAGGGGTTGTTTTGATCCCAGTAAAGATGGCTAGAAGGGCCACAACTCCTGACAGAAAGGACTTACTGTTATAGTCTTTTCTGGAAGGAAGGGGCACTTCTATGGGTTACTGGACAGGCTGAGGCGGTTGGGTTGATGGGCTAAAGACTGGCAGTTGGTGAAGAAAGAGGACTGAGTGATCAGGTCTATAATAGACAAACTTACAGGGCAGGACACTGGTTACTATGACTGGTGGAATGCTATGTATGTATGTTGTATGTATAAAAGATGATGGGGATTAAAGCAAGGGGAAAGAAGAGCCTCTTAAATATCTTCTTTGAAGCCTTGGTGGCGAAACAGGAGAGCTAGAGAGGGTTGTCTTGTGTCATGATTCTTAGTAGTAACTACTAAGGATGAGCCATGACAGATTGGCAATGATGTCAATGGTTGACATGGGAGTATTACCACAGTTACTGTCATGTAATATGGTTCAAGTGTGCGCTTCAGAGTGTCCAACTGAAGTGGTAACCATGTAGAACATCTGTCATGATCACCATTGGTAATATGTCATCCCAATTGGGCCACAAATGTCAAAATATGTATGTAGTGATGTTTACATATGTCTCTTTTGAGTTTTACTATAGTTTTATCGTTGTATGATGATTATTCTGTTCGTCATACAGGTTGCATATTCTACTATTCATGTTTATACTTATGATTATAGTAGTTTAAGGTGGATTTACTACTAGAAGGAGTAAAGTTACAGGGGTACTTTGGCTGAGGTACCCTATGTTATTTTACATGTAGAATCAGAATATTAAATAATATCTTATTATTTATATGTTTTTATATATATTTTTCTCTTTTTATGGCGTAAAGAGTAACAATGTCTCTTTCATAAGTAACAATGTCTCTTTTATTGTTGTTTTGTAATAATGTCTCTTTCATTGTTGGTTTGTAATAATGTCTCTTTCATTATTATATTTTTATATATTTTGAACCCTAACCCTAACCCTAACCCTAACCCTAACCCTTTGCAAATGAATATGGGGATCTTGGGGAGCACACTGGGGTTAGCTGGGTTCTGTCGGGGGTTTGGATGATATAATGATAACAGCTGGGGTCCATGGGGGTACAATGATGGAGTCCTTGGGGGATTAAATAAATTTGGGTTCCCTGGGGAATGCGGTTTCTGGGGGGCTTTGCAAATGAATATGGGCTTCTGGGGGGGCACCCCGGGGTTAGTTGGGTTCCATGGGGGGGTTTGAATAATATAATAATGGGCTCCTTGCTATATTTGCAAAACTAAATAAATATGGGTCCGCTGGGTAATGCGGGTCCTGGGGTATGTGCAAATGAACATGGGGTTCTTGTGGGGGCACACTGGGGGTAGTTGGGGTCCATGGGGTGTTATTGGATAATATAATAATGGGGTCCCTGGGGGGTTTAAACAGTTTATTAAATATGGATCCCCTGGGGTTATATTTATCTTTTCAATCATTGCACACTTGTAACTATAAAACTCTTGTAGTTGCTATCAAATATTAAACACATATAACTATTACAAACGGGGATAAGCACCAGTAAACAAAATGTGCATATTGGCTGCAAATGATGTGGCTTTGCCTCCCATCCACTTAGCAAATCCTTCTGCATCAATGCTTAAATGGTTTGGAACATATGGACTCAGCAAGTCTTTATTGTCCTTGGATTTTCTTGGTCTTGCAGATTTGAAACTCACTTGGCCTTTTTGTGGGTGTTAATGAAAACATTTCAACTGCTCGGAGGTCAATTGCTTTTTATCTCAGTTTATAATTTTTTAGCCATCTGATTGTGTCATTTCTTTCCTTGTGATAAATTATCCAGCCAAACTCAATCATTGATCACCCAGCCAAAAGCATCCATCAATCACCCAGCCATCATCCTCTTCTCAATCCAGTCTCCCATTCTACAATCTTTGTCTGCTAGTTCTCACAATGTATACTGGTAGTGAAGCAGAAGATTCTGTTTCAAACATCTTCAACAAAACTACAGATCCTACAACCGGTTCTCTTAATCAAACCAATTGAGAAAGCCTTTTGGAAGACAAAACTTCTCACAGTGATCTGTTCAACCATAGCAATCAAGGCTCCGGGCATGAGGACAAAAATATGGCTGATCCTGATGAACAAATTGATTCTTTGGTTGAGGAGCTCCACAGCATGTATCATCTCAATGAGCACTATTGTCAGCCTTAGAGTCAGTGCAGCTGACCTAAAGTCTGCCTTTATTACTCATGATCTTAATACCAGTCCCAAATGCATTATATCTTTTTACCCTGAGGTTTAAACCTTGTTTTGAATTCAAATTCTGTTTCTTCATTAAAATTGGACCTTAGTGTTCACTGAACACTTTGTAATTGCTCAACTCCTTCATGGAGTAATTAAATAAACAATTCTACGCTACAGCTGGCTGGGCAAGTGAAACAAGGCCAGCCAACCACATCAACATGTTAGATTACATAAGCAAACCTTGATGATTTTCAAATTTGGTTTATCCCCCGTTGCAGGCAGGATACACAAACTGCAGAAACCCATCACCACCAACTCAGATCACCAAGGATTCACAAAGTTACAGCTCACCACTCTAACCAACCAAAGACCTCTTTCACCCAGTACTTCACCAGTATTGTCAGTCAGTCCCCTTTTTGAACCTTGGTTCTCTGACAGTAGTCTTTCTCTGTCTTCCCCTTATCCTTCCCCTCGTCCCCTTTGCTTCCACCTTCAATCAAGAGAATGAGATCACTTCATCAACAGGTTACCCTTTTAGAACCTTGACTACAAGTCTAAAAATCAGGGCAGATTAGTGTTGAGTTTATTCACTTTGGTTCATCAGTAGTGTGCTACATTTCCTTCAGTCACGGTTTCACATTTCATTTCACCCACATGTCACTAGTTGTCTAGCATACCCGGGACAGCAGTCAGTGTGTGGAAGAACTTTTTCCTCATCCTTCCACACACTCATCTCCCACTGGCTGCTGTTCCAGGTATGTCTTTTCTTTGTCTTCTGTTCTCTTTTCTTCTTCCTTTCTTTGTTGTTCTTCTTCCATATCTCAGTCTTTCTCTTCATCACTGACGCAATGAATCTTATCCTTCCACACACTCATCTCCCACTGGCTGCTGTTCCAGCCCTGGTCCATCTCATCAGGTTATGAGCCTGCGCTAAAAGCCAGCTATCGACCAAACGCGTAAAAGACAGTCTACCAAGTGGATTCAAGTGGAAATCTCAAGGATCAACCCTCAGCCGGACCCTATTCATCATGTCGGAAGCGACCGGTCCCAAAAACCATTCATCTCTTAATCTAGGTGTCTCTCTCGCCGATGAAACCTCTGCTCCCAAACTCCAGGGAGCCAAGATTATCCCTCTCCAATGTGGTGATCCATTCCACTTCATTACTATATTGTAAAGATTACTTATCATTCATAAACCCCAAATACTTACACATATACACATATAAGTCCCAAAACTTACACATATTCACCATTATTATTGCATAATCAGATTCTACACCCCATTTTAACCCTAGTCACTCACTCCAACCACCCTCAAATTCCTCATGGTTCAAGAGTTACAGGCAAACCAAGAATAATCCAGCAAGTTACAGTGTAAAGCAAGTTATAGAACACAATAAGTACATATTATAAGTAGATATATTACAAAACCAAGATACAAAATACATATTATATAAAATACATAGACACTACATAACATACACTGCACATGACTAGGCTTTATTCAGTAACATCTTACATCATATCTACTGTACATAAATTCTACCTTCCCACTACTCATCTGTCACTATCCTGACTATTTCATATAAGTCACTTTCTCACTACTCATCTGTCATGTTCTTCCTTTTTCCCACCAGCTACATGTCATAGCCTAGTTGTTCCTCCCTCCAGCCTTATGGCTCCTCCTCTTTCTCAGATATATAAGGACACCTGTTCCTCCCTCTTGTTCCCTTATGGACCCCCAGACTTACTAAGTTACCCCCTACATATACCAACATTACAGATCCCATAAATTAGTATACATACTTAGTAGAGTTACCATCACCCTTAGGAATATATAAATATACATACCAGCTTAAACCTCAATATAAGAAGACTGCCCCTCTCTTGCTTGACCCACTTTGACTCCATAGCTACCAACCCTGCCCCACATTATACTTTATATATATACTTTATACAACTCATCCCCCCTTATCCATCCCTCTCACCTGGTGTGTGTGGTAAACAAGCACATTAGTATTAGTCTTCTAAGAGTAGATATAAATTATCCACACCTTTTATTTTATTCTTAGTGTTACACTCATCCCCTTGGCATTAGTCAGGAAGGCAGCTCTTATATCAGCACATTTGTCATAACCTACATTAGTACTAGTGTAGTTATACATATCCCTTCCAAGCTCTATTCTGTCCCTTGAGTAGTTCCACACTGAGCGCCAGACTCGGACTCTAACTACTCTGACTGGGAGTGTCAGGTCCTGATGTTGCTCGAGAACTATAAAATTGAGTACGTTCTCAAAACAATCAAACCAGAGAAACAACCACCCAACTGGGATCGTGACAACAAAGCGGTCTGTACGCTGATCTCGCAAATAGTCTACCCTGCGAACTTTTGATACACCAAGCCTCACCGCAAGGACGCAGCAAAGACCTGGGAATCCCTCCGTGTTGCCCACCAAGATTCGTCGGCAGGGGGCCGCATGTACTGGCTAAGAAAACTGTTGGTCTTGAAAATGGAGAATGACGACATGCTAGCTCATATCAATGCCGTTTCTAAGGTTGCCAAGAAACTCAACGTCCTTATAACTCCAGAAAAACCACTTACAACCGACAAAATTCACGCCACCGCACTTCTCAACTCTTTGCCCAACGACTGGGTGAACTGTGTATCTTCGCTAATGAACCAACCCAATGTCTCCGCCAAACAAATTGTGATGGCGCTCAAAAGCAAATACCTTCGCAGGAATACTCACGATGGTGATGAACCCATCTTGGTCTCAGCAACTAAGACAAAAGCTCAACAGCACAAGCTGTCCTCATCAAACCGCTACCGCTCTGATTGCCCTCCGCGTGACAACTCTCCTCACTGCGATTTCTGTAACGCCGAGGGCCACGATCTGAATACCTGCAACAACACTCGAAGGATTCTGGCTGAGCACAAATCAAACCAGCGTTCTCGAGCAGATCAACGAGACTCAGAGAAACAACCGGCAAACTCCTCTGCACCAGCGGCAAGAGCTGGTCGCACTTCAGCTGTCCCTTTGGGTAACCCCTCTTACAACGGCAACAACGATGATGATTCGGATTACTCCGGGTACAAGATTGATGTGGTAGCTGGCAAATCCATTGCCTCCCTCTCCGCTCCACTCTACCCCTCACCTGGAGGCGATGCAAATATTGACTCCGGCTGCTCTATGTCAATGACTCCGGACATTTCCACAGTCAGTCACCTCAAGAATGATCACACCCTGGTACATCTGGCTGATCATTCCGTCGTCAAAGCTACACAGAAAGGTACTCTCCGCCTCCCCATCTCTGGCGACAAAGCGGTCAAAATGTTGGTTGTCCCAGCTCTCCACAAGCCCTTGCTCTCGGTTGCAGGGCTATGTGACACAGGCCTTACTGTTGTGTTCACCAAAAGTTCATGCGACCTCTTCAACACCGCCTCTACTAGGGTCAACGGCAACCTGGTAGGCCGCTGTGAGAACTCCTTTTGGGACATGGGTAGTTCTGTGAGGGGGAAATAGCCGTTATAGTATTTCAGGTATGTATGAATTTATTACAACTGTTAAGGGTGGTTTGAAAGACCTGCCCCTCTATTTACTACAAGAGTTAATACAACAATTTTATTGTTGTGGCTGATAACTTTCTTTTTGTTTTCTTTAAGAGAACTATTTATGTAGTAATCTCTTATCAGACAAAGATCTAATTTCAACTTACAAATAATCAGCAATGAGCTTGATGAAGGGATCAGGGAAGTAGATAGTGGATGGATTGTTACAGAAAGTTTGAAAAATGGAATACAAGCCTTTGGAATTGATGAGGAACAGTATTTATATGTTTTTAGTATTTATTTTGTTTTTATGTTTAGATGCAGTCAGAGAGAATGAGTAGATGGATGTTTTGGTATAATGTGAACTATTCAATGTGTTGTACCCTCTTCCTTAACCTTTAGTTAAAAGAGCACAATTTTCCTTTTGTTTCTTTTGTGTATTTTAAACTGATATGAAAGATTTTGTTGTGGGTCACCTGATTAAGATCACACTATTTATATGGATGAGTAATCTTATTTAGTTTGCTAGCTAGATGATGGGGCCTGGGATCCAAGTGGGATGCTACTGGGATGCAACTTGGATGATTTTCTTTCTGGGAGGGAACAACCTCCCCTTTATATAGTAAAATGTGAGGGATTTTTGCTGGTGGGATGTCTGATTGAGGTATTTATGCTGGTGGGGTCTCTTCTTCTACGCTGCCTTCATGCGGGGAGTGCATAAAGTGAGCCATTTCTGCTGGTGAGGTTATGTACTTAGACTTTGCCACAGATCATGTGCTGCTTCTTGTGACCTAAAGTGAGCTATTTCTGCTGGTGAGGTTATGTACTTAGACTGTGCCACAGATCATGTGCTGCGTCTTGTGACCTAAAGTGAGCTATTTCTGCTGGTGAGGTTATGTACTTAGACTGTGCCACAGATGATGTGCTGTGTCTTGTGACCAGACACTAAACTATATACTACTTCTATATATATACTATGTACTTATTATTCACTATAATTCTTTTTTAACTGTATAACTTTTGATTTAGCCGTGCAAAACCCTGACATAAATGGGTGACTTATAGATTAAATTTACCCTAGATTTCAATTATGCAATTATATTGCTACTATTTTAGCTTCTGAAAGATAATGAAAGAATATAATCCTGCCTGATACTTGAAACAGGGTTTGGAATACCACACTGCGGATACAGGAGAGGAAATCTCTACTACCTGCCCTCACAACATGTGAGCTCCAATTCCTGCCTCTCCCTCCCCTCACCTCCTTCCAATAAATCTCTCCTCAGCTATCACTACCGCCTTTGCCACATTGGCCTTAAATCTCTCAAATCTTTTCTCAAACTGAATAACATTACTCCTTCAGTTATGAACGAAATCGACTTCCAACGGTGTCCAATATGTGTCCAAGCCAAAATGCCAAGAACAGCCTTCAAGTCCCGATCCACTCACCAATCCCTCACTCATGGTCAACTGATAAACTCTGACTTTGGCTCATACAAAGTTGTGTTGAGAGAAGGGTACAAATATTTCATAACTTTTATTGACAATTGTTGTCAGCTGTCTGTACTCTAATCCACTTATTGTGGCGTGTACAGTAAGGACTAAAAAAAAATAACTTACACTTTTAAAAAGTGTAATAAAGCAATTTCCAATAAGAACAATTACTTAAGTGTTATAAAACACTAAGTATCAAAAAACAGGTTCTAACCCTGCTGCCAAAACTTCTAATAAGGGATTTTAATCCTAGAAGGGCTAACCAGATTTTGTACACGGTTCTTCCAATCCAATTAAAAGTGTTTAATTGATTGGGGGGGGGTTTTGGTTGAGGAATTTTAACTATAGAAGATAGTATATAAATAAAGGCCAGTCCTCCTTACTTACAGGAGAAGGTGAGCGCCTTTGTAGCTTATCATAAGTTATCTATGCAGGTTGAAATTGATGGGGAGTAATCTTCATTTTAGTGAAGAAAACTCGTTCTTAAATAATAAAATAAATATTATTTCACAAGCTTCTTTTGAAGCAGTGATCAGGGCAAGATCACCAGGGGGAACTGAGCACCCTGTTCGTGATATGATGTGAAATATGGTGTCATTCCTATGTGGAATGACCCCATAATGATTTCACAATGAATGGCTTAGGGGGAAATAATTATTTCAACATTAAATAATTATTTCACTAAGATGTGCTTGTGAATAAATTTTCTAGGGACTAAGGCTTGGAAAATCGCTTGTCCTGAGTGATCAGTAATGTAAAATCACATGTACTTATGTATTTAATACATACTACATAAGTTATATAATTAAATACATATGTAATCTTATAGTATATATTACTATGGGTTATGCTGGGATTTTCCAGGATTTTCAAGGAAAAAACTATACCAATAATAGGTTCTTTATCCATTTATTGCGTGTTTTGAAAATTAATTTGCCAAGGATTTTCCTTAATTAAATTTCCTTGGATTTTTGATAAAAAAATAGATATAATTTTTAAAAAATTTATTATTATATTTTTACGTGTGGTCATGAGTGTGGCTTGAGCACAGAGCCTTATGTATCAACCAGATATTGCTAGGCTTTTTCTTAAATGTTGCACTATATACCTATTGTTGAAACTTTGAGTACAATTTCTCTTATAACCAGAAAATCTAGTAAAATAAATAAAGTAAAAAATAAAATAAAATAAATAATAATATAATTAAATATTATTAATTATTCAGCTTGCAGCTTCAAGTGTTACATAATGTATGTAATATCTTGGTGGCTGACAAACGTTCCAAATCTCTCAGTGTTTATCCAATGAAATCAAAGTCAGACTTGTTTGCATGCTTCAAGTTCTTCCGGTCTGTCTTCGAGAAGACTGGAGTTCACAAAATTTTCTCTCTCAGAACGGACAACGGAGGAGAGTACCTGTCAAATGAGTTTTTGTCTTACCTATCATCAGCTGGTATCAAACATCAACCGGGTCCTCCGCACTCGCCTGAACTGAATGGGGTAGCCGAGCGCACAAACAGAACAATAAGCAATCTCATTTGCTCATCTCTTCTGAGTGCTAGGCTACCAAAGTCCTTCTGGGCCGATGCCCTTCGACATTTTCTCTTCTTGTTTAACTCTATCCCCTGCAATACCCCACTGGGGTTCACCTCTCCAAACTCCATTCTGAATCTTCCTTCTGTGGACATCAATCAACTTCACCCTTTTGGTTGCCTCTTGTGGTACAAAATCCCCAAAGCAAATCAAAAGAAACTCAACAACAAAGGCCGAGCATCTCTTCTCCTTTCATATCTCTCCGATGGAAACGGCTTTTGCCTTTGGGATCTGGAAACAAGGTCCGTTCTCAAATCAAGGGACGTTATCTTTGACGATGCCACTTTTCTGCATGGGACTCAGCTCACATCGTCTTCTCCACCATTACCCTTCGAGATCTCTTGGCCAGCTCCACTCCCGGTTCAACCCTTGCCCACTCTTTCCCTTCCCATCCAAACTCCTCCTTCTTCTCTCTCTGATCCTCTCCCTACTCCTCCCCCATCTTCCCCAAATCCAAATGGGCAGCCAACTGAAAAACCTCTTGTCATTCCTCTGAAGCCTTGCCTTGACCGACGACTCCAAGCATCAATCCACGCCCCAGCGAATGTGCCTTGCAAACCTGAGACAATAGGGTCAGACTCGGACTCATCGTCTTGACCCTTGTCTGCTGTTTCCTCCCCCCTCCGCTCTGCCGTTCCTAATCCATCTCCCAATATCACAATCATTTCTTTACCTCCCCTCCCCCAGCCTCTACCCCTCTCCTATCCCCGTGAAATCCTTTCCCCCCCAGCTCCCTTCCCAAACTCCCCACCCCAATCCTCCCTTCCACCCCGACCGCCATCTCCCAGTCCTGTCAAACCGAGGCCACTGTCCTCACCACCTTGTCGCCGTTCTGGGGGGGAGCACAAGGCTCCAGATTGCTATGGCACGTGGTCCAAGTCAGCTAACGCCGGTGAGGATGTTGACACCCCAAAGACGTGGCGCCAACTCTTTTGGTCTCCCAACAAAGCTCAATGGCTCAAGGCCGCTGACAAAGAGTATGTCTCCCTACTAGGCATGCAGACTTGGCGTCTGGTGCCTTGCCCGGAAAAATGGAAAATTATCAAGTCCAAATGGGTCTTTAAAGTCAAGCGCCGTCCCAATCATACCATCCAGAAACTCAAGGCCCGTCTAGTTGCTATGGGCTATTCTCAGATTGAAGATCTAGACTATGATGAGGTCTTCTCTCCCACTCTCCGTCTTGAAACCCTTTGTCTCATTTTCAGCCTCCTTGCTTCCCGTGGATGGAAGGGTCGTCAAGTTGATTTCAAGACAGCATTCCTGAATGGCCATCTTGATGCCCCCGTCTACATGGAACAACCGCCCGGCTTTGAAGATCCCCTCCATCCAGACTTGGTGTGTGAAGTCCATTGCTCTCTCTACGGCTTGAAGCAATTGCCTCAACAATGGTACCTCGAGCTACATAAGGCTCTCCTTGACAGTGGCTGGTCTAACTCCAAATATGACCCCACCCTCTACTTCAAACTATCCTCCGGAAAACTTGTGGGGGCGCTTACCACTCATGTTGATTATCTAGCTATTGTTGGTGAACAATCCACAGTTGACTCCATCATCTCCTCCCTTGGCCAACGCTTCAAGATAGGTGCTGACAAGGAGCTAAATCATTTTCTCTCCCTCAAAATAACTCGCGACTATGCTAACAAGCATGTTTTCCTCAACCAAGCTCACTACGTCTCGAATCTCTGTGATCGCTTCCTAGAAGGCCGCCACACACCCGTGTCAACTCCTACTGACGCCGCTTTCAAGAATCTCAGTTGCCGTGCTCCTTCCGACCCACCTTCTCCCGGTCCCTACACCCAACTGATTGGCTCCCTTCTATGGGTCTCTCAGTGTACCAGACCAGATGTTGCACTTGCTGTCAATCAACTCTCCCAAAATCTGAGGGACCCGTCGGCTGCTCACTGGTCTGCCGCTCTGCAGGTTCTCAACTACTTAGTCTCAACTCAACATCTCAAACTTTGACTAGGCGGCTCTCTCACTCTCTCTGGATTCTCCGACTCAGACTGGGCCAAAGACCGTGACAATCCCAGGTAAACTTCAGCCTACACCTATCGAGTCGGAGATGGAGCCATCTTGTGGAAATCCCGCAAAAAAGCCACCGTCTCCCTGTCCAGCACCAAAGCAGAGTATAAAGCTCTCTCAGACTCCTGCAAAGAAGGTCTGTGGCTCCGAAACCTCCTGACTGAACTCCGCCTCCAACCAGACTCTGCCATACCACTCCACGTCAACAATGAGGGTGCCAAAGCCCTTGCCAAGAATCCCAAACACCACGCCCAAACAAAGCATATCCACGCCAGGTATCACTTCATCCGTGAATGTGTCCAGCAAGATGAAATCAGTCTTCTACATGTCTCCACTCGTGACATGCTAGCCGATATGCTCACAAAACCTTTGCCAAGGGTCGCGCTAGAAAAACACCGGCTCATGTTTGGCCTTGTGCCATAAACATCTTTCCCTTTCTGTCTCACTCTCTCCCCCTTCCTTTCTCTTCCTTCATGTTCTTACCCTACCTTTTCTTTTCCTCTCTCTCTCTTTTTTTTTCTCTTTCTTTGTTTCCTTCAGGTATGCAGCAAGGGGGGGTGTTGAGTTTATACACTTTGTTTCATCAGTAGTGTGCTACATTTCCTTCAGTCACGGTTTCACATTTCATTTCACCTACATGTCACTAGTTGTCTAGCATACCCAGGACAGCAGTCAGTGTGTGGAAGAACTTTTTCCTCATCCTTCCACACACTCATCTCCCACTGGCTGCTGTTCCAGGTATGTCTTTTCTTTGTCTTCTGTTCTCTTTTCTCCTTCCTTTCTTTGTTGTTCTTCTTCCATATCTCAGTCTTTCTCTTCATCACTGACGCAATGAATCTTATCCTTCCACACACTCATCTCCCACTG
This sequence comes from Puccinia hordei, assembly GCA_007896445.1. Taxonomy (NCBI): domain Eukaryota; kingdom Fungi; phylum Basidiomycota; class Pucciniomycetes; order Pucciniales; family Pucciniaceae; genus Puccinia; species Puccinia hordei. The sequence continues at coordinate 576,866 of RDRW01000096.1, forward strand.
GCTGCTGTTCCAGCCCTGGTCCATCTCATCAATTAGTTTACTAGTTCTGTTGTCCCTCCACTGTTTCCTTAGTGTGTGAGGAGGCTGTTGCACTTCTAAAGACTCTGGAACAGCTTAGCCAACTTTTCCAGGGTGAGCTCATTGATCTTCATAAGAGCACTCTAAACAAATAAACAAACAATAAAAGACCAATCAGTTCCCTTCCCCCTCTCTTTGTCTCTTTTCCTCCACTAGTTGTATCTCTTATCCTTGAAATACAACCAGTAGTGCCCCCAAACGTTGTGTCCTTTTGTCACTTTAGAGGCCCAGGCTCACAACTATGGTCCAATTGCAGCCAAAGCCGTTAAATTAAGCTTTACATAAGTTTTTCCTGTTATCTCCCCGTCTCCTGAATCATTAATCCAACAGTGCCCTGCCAAAGAGCAATTTGCTAGAACATTCTATGAAATAACTGCAGCTAGTCAGGCTATCGAGTCTTCAGGATTAAGTGTTGTCACTTCAAAAAGCAGATCCACCAATCAGTTCAGAGCAAGTATTATCACAATCTCTCTCTGGTTTCTTTTAAAAAAAAATCTGATTCATATATTTGCAACCAGGATTTTGTTTGCCAGAAGGCAAGATTATTCATAGTGAGGACGGAACTTGAGACATCCACTGCCATCCTTGATAGAAATTTGGATCCCTTAGCCAAGGCTCTTCTTAAATTGACCAAAGCAAGTCCTTTTCTGTTCACTTTCTTTTTTTGTCTGTGTTGGATTTTTGGCGAAGAGAAAAGAGGAGAGGAGGATTTTTGAAAAGACTCTGGGGTGACTCAATAATGGGGACTAGTTTATTATGAGGAGAACTGATGATTTTGTTATTGCTCATACTAGGCTATGTATTTATAGTCTAGATACAAGTGTGACAAATTGTGGTTGAGAAATAAAAATGAATAAAAAACAAATTGAATGATAAAATAAACTGAGAGACAAAACAATAAGTTCTTAGAACAAACAAACTAGACAAGACTTCTCATTCTCTTTTGGTCAGGCTAGATGATTTAGTTAAGAAAAAATATTATATGAGTCAAAAATAGAAAGAGTTGTTAATTCTTACTAATCAGATTTATTAAATCAAAAAATGACTAAGGAAAAAGGAAAAAACAGCCATAAGAACTTGAGTTTTAATTACAAAAAACAAGTATAATATGAGGTGTAGTCTAATCCAGCCAAGTTGATTTGAAGAAAAAAATTATAAGAAATGAATTTTGGAAGGAACAGAAGACAGAGAAAACTCAACAGTCTGGACTAACATTACCCTACATAATTGAGTTAACCAGGACATTCTTGACAAGCAACCGGATTATTTCAAAGAAAAATACTATCCCAAAGGCTACACTGACAAAGACCTTGATGCTAAGTTGTGTTTCCGTGGGGTGTTCAGCAATTTAGTCAAGCAGGTTTGAGGGCACTTGAGAGACTTGGTAATCAAGCCTCTAATTTTATGTCAATGATCTCCAAAAGATGTGACTTCTGGCAATCCTATGATTTTTCAAGGTTTTCACACAGATCTTGACAACTAAAAAAGTTTGACCTGATGGAGCAATCCCCTCAATTGATGAGCTGATCAAGCTTGTCAGCATATCTTCTTTTTTACCTTTATAAATCAAGAACAAATGATGGAATATTTTTGTGTTACAGATCATTTTTGAGCTCCTCCCTAAGCGAGAGAGAGGAAATCATGTTCATGTTGCAATCACATGGAGGCAACACATCTGATTAAGCCATCTCTGATTAGAAGCGGCCACACACTACTTGTCCCATTACCCACAAAGTGTGACACAATGGAGTCTCATAAATCAACAATTGGATGTCCTTTAATCAAAACCTCTCCCCTTTCAACAAAAGTAAGCAAGTGTTGATTACTAAGAAAGAATGATTCTAATATTGTTGATTTGAATTTTGGCCAGGCATGCAGAAATGGTCCTTGTCAAGGATGCTGAATTATTCTCTCATGACCAAAGATTTAGCGCTCTAAATGGTGATGAAATTGTCATTCCCAGCTTGCATCTTGATGTTGTATAATTTGACCATGTTGCCAATGCTTCATCACCAAAAGAAAAAAATTCTTCAAATCACCAATTTCTCTGTATTTTATTATTAATATTACCCCTTTGTTGAACGGCATCTCAATTCTAATATCATCCTCATAAAGAGCAGAACAAAGAGTCAAAATTTGTATTTCAACTCTGCTTTTTTTTCTAATAGATAAGCATAAATAAATCCTCAAAAACAATTGGATTTGCAACGATATTTAACATTTTTGAGCAAAGCCCTATTTTTTCAAAATAATTGGAAATGTCCCGAGGATAAACATAATCTACGGGGTAAAATTTGAAACAGTGTTGCACTGGGGTCAGCCCAACAAAGATCCGACCACCATTGGGAATGGAATTATCTGACGCAATGGACAGTCTGACTGCCATCACTGACGTCATGGTAGATAAACACAATCCTGACAGGTTAGTTGGAAAGGGAGTTCACCTGAAGCCAAGGTTGGCATGACTGCTCAAACTGACGTCAGGGTACATTGAACAGGCAAGGACAACGTCAGCGCTATCTGACGTGTCTGACACTTGTCGTCCCAACGTCTGGCAGACCAAGCCATGTTGCATGGTCTGAAAACCTGCAGCCAACGTCAGTCCAGACGTCCGACTGTGGTCTGGCTACACCCAAAGTGAAGAAATTCTCTAGAGAGTTGTGCTTTAAAAAGCGCTTGCCCTGAAGGATAATTGAATGGAAATCACATGTATTAAACATATAATACATCCTACATAAAGTATATGCTTAAATATAGATGTAATCTTATGTTATGAATTAATATGGGTTAAGCTGGGATTTTCCAGGATTTTCATGGAAAAATTTATATCAATACGTGGTTCTTTATCCATTTATTGCATGCTTGAAAATTGATTTTCCAAGGATTTTCTTTAATTAAATTTCATTTATGTTTGATAAAAATAGATATAATTTTAGTAAGGTTTTTGAATATGGTCATGGGCATGGCTTGAATTGAAAGCCTTCTTTTCAAGTCAGGTATTTCTAAGCCCATTCTTAACTGAAAGACTATTATGCAATTTTTTAGAATGGTTGAGTCTAATTTCTGTCTTGTTCAAAATGTCAAGGTAAAAGATAATAAAATAAAATAAAATAATTAATTAAGAATTATTATTTATTCAAGCTTTCAGTTTCAAGTGTTACATGTTAAATACTTACTTGTAATATCCTGGTGGCTGAAAAAGGATGAGCCATGTCAGATTGGCAATGATGTCAATGATTGTCATGTGAGTATGAAACCAGTTACTGTCATGTAATATGATTCAAATGTGCGCTGCAAAGTGTCCAATTGCAGCTGTAACCATTTGAAAACATCTGTCATGATTATCTGTAGCAATTTGTCATCCCAATCGGGCCACTAATGTCAAATATGTATTTAAAGATGTCTACATATGTTTCTTTTAAGTTTTTATATAATAGTATTTTTGTATGATTTGTATCCTGTTTGTCATACATGTTTTACATTGTGCTATACATATTTATCCTCATGATTATAGTAGTTAAAGTGGATTTACTATGAGAAGGAGTAAAGTTAAAGGGGTACTTTGGCTGGGGTACCCTAGGTTATTGTATGCGTAGAATCAGAATATTAAATAATATTCTGTATTTTATATGTATTTTACATGTGTATATATATTTTATTTATTCTTTTATTGCTTTGTGAGTATCAATGTAATACTACATCTCTATATGTAACAATGGTAACTTATCTGTGATATTATTAGTGCTAGTCAGGTTTTCTCTGACAGAGTAGCAAGATGACAAGGAGGAAGGAGGAGGAAGGAGTAGAATATCTAGAATCCAATACGCGGACCTGCAGGGCATATGGGTGAAAATACAAATTGTGTTTTTTTGGATTTTCAGCCTGCCGGAACCGCAAGCTTTGCTGTGTTGGCTGTGTATCAACAGAAAAATTCAACATATTTGTCTGATGCATGTACCAGACATAATTCCAATCAAACTCTCCAGGAATATTCATGTTGACCACACAGATGTACTCGGATATAGGACTCATAAATTTACAAATTTGTGGAAACATCACCACAATTTTATTGCCTCCCTTGATCAGAAATTGATATGTTTTGATATCAGGTTTCAGACCATGATAAATTAGTTGAGAAGAAGATATAATATTTGCGCATCCATTAGGTATGTGAAAAACTGGATTCATGAAATAGTCACCTATTTTTAGTGTGCCCACATGAGTTGCTTCAATTGGTGAAAGGAATGTGTTCATATAATGATTTGTTAATGGCTGTACATTGGTGAGCAATTCAATATTGTATACACCTGACTGTGTTTGTCACGCTCTGTGATGCCAAGGACTGATAAACTTCTAGCTACACAAGGTGCAAGACTCAAAATAATATGTAATAAATTATTTCAGAGGATGTTAATCTTTTTATTAATATTGAAAGATTATAAAGTTAATTGGGAGGGGCCTGCAAGCAGGGGTGTTTTGGGTGCCCTCCAAAGTTGTTCGTGATAATGCACAGAAACTTTGTAACCTTTTACACTGGGGCCTGCAAGCAGGGGTGTTTAAGTGCCCAGTAAAAATAGTGGCTAAGAAAGGGCCACAACTCCTAGTGAAACAAGACTTACTGTAGGCTTGAAGGGGAGGAGGGGGGGCTTTCTTAAGGTAAACTGGACAGCTGGAAGCGGTTGGAAAGGTGGGCTTGATGACTGGACAGAGTTTTGTTTGAGGACGAGAGGCTTTGAAGTCTTGAAGACTGATTTACTGGGCAGGACACTAGTAAGCTGGACTGGTGGAATGCTGATGGTAAATATGATCAAGCTGGGGAATCCAAATACAGGGGGAAGAAAGGGCCTCTTAAATGCCTTTCTGGAGCCCTGATGGCGAAACATCAAGTGTTATTTTGGCTATGGGAACACTACAAGGAAGGAGTTATCCTTAGTAGAAATAAATGATGTAATTTATCAAATTATTACATGTACAGGCTGTCAATAATTAATACAGTCTGTCAGTCATCTGTAGACATCATCTGAGGGCGCTTCAAGAGCTCTTAGTTTGATGTACAACATGTATTGATCACTTGATCAATAGAATGAAAATAATAAAATTATAGTACAGAATCTTATTTCTGTTTAATTTGGTTATTTCATATGTAAAGTTCTGTACCATGAGAGTTCTTTTCATACTTGCATGAAGGGCGCTTTTACAGCTCTCCATTCAATTATTTTACATGCAAACGTCCTGGGAAAAGTGTCAACATTTATTGTTTTCCCGTGATTAAAAGGAGCTTGTCATTTATTTTAATTGTACAAGTTCTTTTAGACTTTGTTTGAAGTATTCTGATGTTTTCTTTATCCACTGTTTCGTGTCTTTCATTTACTATTATATTATTTAACTTATACTGTATTTATTTGTATAAGTTAATAATAATACAAAGACTAAGAAACAGTGTGATATTTTATGTCAAATGTTATTTAATATTTTATTTATGTGTTTAAAGGATAATTACATAGTTTATTTAAGTGATTATCCCGTATTCTGAGGACTTCTACTTATTAGAATACTCTCATATTACATATGTTTATACCTAGTAAGTATTTTAGCGCTTAGTAGGAGTATTCTTTAAGTTAATTTTATTATTAGAAGGAGTAAGTTTTCTAGGGTACTTTGGCTGAGGGACCCTAGATTATTTTACTTGCTTTTTCAGAATATGAAATAATATCCTCACTTATCTCAAAGGTTAATAAGTTATTATTCATTTTATTATTTATTTATTTATTATATTTGTTTATTGCATTATTACTACTACCCAATAATCACCAGGAGAAAATTTCCAGCACCTGCTGTCAGGTGCCATAAATCATGTTTGTCCTAGAACTTGTCGGGATCCATTTGGAGGGTCAACATGAAACTAAACCTGAAAACATGTTGATATATGTCACAACCAATGATGTAAAAATATTGATATCAACAGCAATCCAAACATGATCTAGTCTGAACCCACCCACATCTCAAGCTGAATTTGATCACAACTCATCTGGAACTCCAAAGGAATTAAATTTCAAGAATGATCCATAATTTATTACACAACAAAAGGCAATTTTTTTTGATGCTTTTTTTAATTCACTAGAATTTCAAAACTAAGCAGAGGTTGCATTGAATGAAAATAAAGAGTTGATCTGGTGCTCAACTTATCAAAATCCACACAGGAAATTGATCCATCTACTTTTAACTTTAACCTATTATCCCATTTCAGCTCATATCTAAATGAATTAGACTGGTTTGAACTTATATTTGTAATATCTTTGTCTAGATTTCTGATTGATTCTGAAGCCTATTGAAACCTCAACCATGTATTATAAATAACAAATGAATTCCAAAAAGTTCAACATTGAGGTTTACAAAACTTGATGTTCTTGATTGCTTGCCCTCTGCTCTCTAATTTAGTTGCTCTCTACAAAAGTTTTATGATAATATTATCATGCTTAGAATACACCCAACTAATTATTTAAAAAATTTGATATTCTCGATGTATTTATATTATCTCAACTTTCAATGTTTCCAAGATGGACAGAGTTTTTACAATTCAGATTTGATTTCCAAATCAAATCATCTTTCTGGAAGATTTCACACTACTTGTGATCACTCTTCTTCCCTACAATAAAATTTTCAGACTTTTATATGTTGATTGAGAACCTTGTTATGAAGGTTGGTATGAATCACAGTTTATGAGAAAAATGGACATGTTATTTTCACACCTACTTGTTGAGTGTTGAGTTGTAGTAAGCTGATGGCTGAAGTGTGATTTTTGGGGTAACTTGGTATTGATGATCAGTAGTGAAGAGCAGAAATCATGTATCTTGAGAAGAAAATTGTGTAGAAATAATTCAACAAGAAAAGCAAAGAACCAAAAAACAGCAAGAATAACAAGAAGTCATGGTTTCTGGAGATATAATCAGAGGAGAAAACAACCAATTTTAATCTATCTTTTTCTGGGAAGCCTTGTTCTGAATTGGCAATATTCACTTGCTGACTGGAAATCTGATTGGTCTTAGCTTCTGTTTTTTGGTTAATTTAAGCAATAACAGAAAAAGACATTTTCTGAGACATTTGACAAGAGAAACCAATCCTAGTATCTTAATCAGAATGATGAATTGCTTTCAAAGTCTGGTGAGTATAGTCCTGGGATCTGAAGACACAAATTGTGCCACCCATTAATTCATTCAGATCAAAATAAACCTGAACATCCCAAAATGTAAACTGGCCCCCAATCATATCAAAGCCTTTGTCAGCAAGAATAGGATCATTTTCAGCAGAGTTTTGAGGATTAAAAATGGGAATCCAGCAAACAAGGCTGCCGGTGTTGGTGTCTGTATCCATGTGGTCTTGGTTATGGAAGTTATACATGGTGAAGGTGAAGAAAGAAAAAAAAGAAAAAAGCCTCAAAGGGTGTATAATATTCCATTGCGGCCATGGAAAGAAAGTTTTTGTTGAGGAGAATTTCACAGTATTTTTCAAAAATTCCAGGAGCCATTTCTGGAAGATGAGTAGAAATCTAGTTTTTGGTCTCCTGGAAAGAAGCCTTTTCTGCTGCACTGTATTAGAATTTTTGAATCATGGCTGCCAAGCATGCCACCAAAAAATACCTGCCAAAAGATTCTCTTTTTGTCAAAGATTTCCTCCCGCCATCCACCCACATAACTCTAACCATGTGGGTCCATTGTTCTTAACTGGCTCCACAAATTGGTCCAGTGAAGGAAGAAGCAAACAATTCTTTCCCAGCCTTCAAGTTTTTCAGGTGACATGGAGCTGAAGGGGATGAACTTGACTTCACAAAAGGCTGGTTGATTTTTATCAGCAATGATGCAGGTGCCATGGTAAAGTTGGCGGTACAGGTTGAGGGTACATGCTACAGTGAGTGTTTTGGAAGGGTTGGGGTCATGTGAACTGTCAGCCACCAAGATATTACATACATTATGTAACACTTGAAACTGCAAGCTGAATAATTAATAATAGTTAATTATATTATTATTTATTTTATTTTATTTTTTACTTTAATTATTTTACTAGATCTCATGGTTATAACAGAAATTATACTCAACTGTTTCAACAATTGGTATATAGTGTAACAGTCAAGAAAAAGCCTAGAAATATCTGGTTGACACATAAGGCTCTGTGTTCAAGCCACACTGATGACCACATGCAAAATATAATAACAAAATTATTTAAAATTATATCTATTTTTTATCAAAAATCCAAGGAAATTTAATTAAGGAAAATCCTTGGCAAATCAATTTTCAAACACGCAATAAATGGATAAAGAACCATTTATTGGTATAGTTTTTTCCTTGAAAATCCTGGAACATCCCAGCATAACCCATAGTAATATATACTATAAGATTACATATGTATTTAATTATATAGCTTATGTAGTATGCATTAAATACATAAGTACATGTGATTTTTACATTACTGATCACTCAGGGCAAGCGCTTTTCCAAGCCTTAGTCTCTAGAAAATTTATTCACAAGCACATCTTAGTGAAATAATTATTTAATGTTGAAATAATTATTTCCCACTAAGCCATTCATTGTGAAATAATTATGGGGTCATTCCACATAGGAATGACACCATATTTCACATCAGATCACGAACAGGGTGCTCAGTTCCCCCTGGTGATCTTGCCCTGATCACTGCTTCAAAAAGAAGCTTGTGAAATAATATTTATTTTATTATTTAAGAACGAGTTTTCTTCACTAAAATGAAGATTACTCCCCATCAATTTTAACACACACTAGATAACTTATTATAAGCTACAAAGGCGCTCACCTTCTCCTGTAAGTATGGAGGACTGGCCTTTATTTATATACTATCTTAATTAGTTAAAATTCCTCAACCAAATCCCCCCCAATCAATTAAATACTTTTAATTGGATTGGAAGAACCGTGTATCAATCTGGTTAGCCCTTCTAGGATTTAAATCCCTTAATAGAAGTTTTGGCAGCAGGGTTATAACCTGTTTTTTTTGATACTCAGTGTTTTATAACACTTAAGTAATTGTTCTTATTGGAAATTGCTTTATTACACTTTTTAAAGTGTAAAATTATGCTTTAGTCCTTACTGTACACGCCACAATAAGTGGAGTAGAGTACAGAAAGCTGACATGAACAAAGTAACAATAGAACAAGTCTCCTTCTTCCTCAAGAGATCCCATAGGGTCCTCCTTGGGTGCCTCATCTTCCATTCCTTGATCAAAGGTAAGAAAGGGCTTGTTGGCCCTTCTCCACACACAGGCCCATCTCTATCGTACTCACCAGCCTCACTCTTTTTCCAGAGCTAAAAAGAAAAGAGAAAAGATTAAGGATCGGTCTTGAAAAAAAGAAAAATAATTATCAGTATTGGTTGGAGGAAGGGGCTGGGTGCAAAGGATGCTTGCTCCTACAGCATCCCCTCCACCTCGAAGACCATAATCGAAAAAAATATTTATAAGACAAACAAGACAATGAATTTTCTGATTGGAGGAAGGGGCCGGGTGCAAATGATGCTTGCTCCTACAGCACCCCTTCCTCATGAAGAAGTAGTATCAGAGGGGAAAAAAATTGGAGGCTGCCTGGGCGCAAATGATGCTTGCTCCTACAGCAACAGCCTCTGAATGATGAAAGGTGAAGAAAAAAGGAAAGAATAACGCAAGAGAAACAATTAATACATACAGAACTAGTGGTGTATTATGATCTTGATGGCGGTCAGCTGGAATGAAGGGTTGATTGGATCCTGCTTGATCCCAATAGGCTGCAGGTTGGGGCAACATGATCAGAGGAGGAATTCATGATGGAATGTTGTAAGGTTTTAGCTCCTGGCAAATCCAAAGAAGATCTGTGATCGTAATGCACATTGCATTACATTCAGCCCCTTGCCGTTTCAAGAAACTGCATATAGAGAATACAGAGCTGACTTACCATGAGGTCTGGTTACTAAAGACCAACAGTGAAAAGCCAAATCAATCAGGGGACACAGAGTCGGAATTGGTGCAAGGGTGGCATATTTTTGTAATGATGGAGCTGCATTTTAATCAAAACGGATATGTCAACAGGGAGGAGGAAACAAATTTCAAAACACAATGCCACAAAACTTACCAGCTTGTGTGTGTAAGAATTGTAGTGTGGGTCTGGCTCTATAGGGTAGAGTGCCTGTGTTGAGACTTGTTTGGAGATTGTTTTGGTACTTCGGACTAGAAGATGAGAGAGACACGATTAGTTTGATTTGAAAAGGTTGATAAATGAGATGGTATTGAAAATGGTGGTAAAGGAGGTAAATTGGCTAACAATAACCATAACCGAAATTAGCTTGCCTCTCAGCATCCGGAATTCACACTTACACCATAACGATGTGGAATCTTCGGAACATTGGCTTTGAAGATGAATATCTTTTGATCCAGGGAAGAGATTCAGATGTGTAGTAGCTCGAACGAAAGCTGAGATTGGGGGCTACAACTCTATATGCCAAGGGTATTCACGAATCCTAACGGCTGCGGAGATCGAAGTATTTGAAGACAGCTTATAAACATTTCAGGATGTCAACTTTGGAGCTGAATATCTTGAGTTCATGTGATGCGATTTGGACGACTGGTAGCTAAAATAAAAGGAGAGATCAACGGCTACAGCCCTGTCTTCCATTGACATTCAAGAATCCTAATGGTTACCAAGATCGAATGGTTTGAAGTCGAGAGAACTGAAGACCACAAACTGAAGCTAGCACGTCCAATTCTGAAGCTGAAGAGTCCAATGCTGAGGGCTAGATTATTCTCTGTCGAATCCAGGTGATTCATGTCTCAGTGTCACGCAAATGTACGCGCGTACATTTGCGTTCCCCTTCTTGCAATGGGGTTCGGGGGTTGGGCCAGTTTGAGCTCATGAAACTTGAGTTGCTAGGGCAGAGTGTTTATATATTCATTTCAATGTGGAGTCACGCAAATGTAAGCACGTACATTAGAGACATCAGGACTATTTTGGAAGTCTTGTGGAACTTTTGTAGAACCAGTATTCTTCTGCATGTTCCACAAGACTTCCAACTGGCTTTTGAAAGTTTTCTCACACTCTTCTCATGAATTCATCCCTGCCATCATTCCTGGTGGGGAGAAAGGGACTCACCACAAGCCTTCCTGGTGTGATCCTGGCTATCCAGGTCAAATATACTTCAATGAATATTGGCTCAATCCATCCCCAGAGCCTTCTGTGAGAGATCATCTTGATTTTTGCCACTCCTTAAAAAGGAGTGGCTTCTCTATATTCTGATTTTCATTTGTGTGGAATTAAGATTCCACATGATTGTGCACATCAAGCCAACCACACATGCAGGTGCTGCAGGAATTGTTTAACATGTGATTTGTGACAGAACATGCAGTACTTTGATGAAGCACTATCTGGAATTGTTTCTGCCAATATAAGCTCCAACATAATCACTTTTGGTTCCATTCAGTGCTTTGCAGGACAAAGCCATTTGTTTTTTCTGCCCCATTAAGACTTATCACTCTTTCTGATTTGTTGACCTGATTTGAAATAGCCAACCCCCATGCAATTATTTGTCAACATCATCCCACCCTTCATTAATCTCCAAACAATTACACCAACCACATTCCACTTTAGTAAAACCCAACTTCAAGTCATACAAGCCACACAAGCTAGGGTAGATCTTGCTTTTGAGGAGGTGGAGATTCCCCCTAAAATCCAACCCTCTGCCACAGAAGTCCAAGCTAGGGGGTTTCCCATGACTTGATCCCAGGGAAACACCATAATCACCTTCAGGCTAAAGTCAATGCAGATTCTTACAACCACAAGATTCCACTCTGGGCTGTTCCAAATGTCCGCACAGCTTGGCTTGCCAGAAGAAACAGGTTTGGAAGGGGTTTGTACTGAATGTATCCTAATCTTTGCTTGTCTATGAACTGACATTTTGGCCATTCATAGGGCCTCTCAACTTCACCAGCAATATCAATCCGGTGGACATGTTGTCATTTTCTGCTAATAGTCCTCAGCAGGAAATATAGGTTATGGGCTGGGCTGAGAAAGGTGGATTTCATGACACACTTCTTTATCCCAAATGCTACAATGTGGTTCTTTTCGCTGACTAAACCTGCAGTTTTTTGGTCTAGATGCCGTCAATCTTGGTTGAGTTCTGTGATGACTGATCTCTAGTTTATCTGAAACAAGGTCCCTAGCTTTTTTCAACAATTTTTTTACATAACCAAAGCTGTTCCACCATTTTGAGCTACTTTGGTTGTTATGCTGTTCTCCTCATCTTGTGCCCTGAAAAAATCACACCATAAGACACGTGTCAGTCGTATCCTCAATTTGATGAGCTTCTGTTCCTGGAAATGTCTGGTTTAAAAACTTCTAAGTTGTACTTTGTTCCTTGTGCTATTCCCATCAGAGCCTTTTTGGCCTGTGTAATTGATGTCTACCAAAATGTACATTTTGGTGGACATCAACCAAAGGCTGTCACAGCCCCTGTCACCCACTCCAATTGTCATCCCCTGCAACCCACATCTCTAATATGCATACTTAATGCCTTGGGAACACAAATGTACGCGCGTACATTTGCGTTCCACACTGGCATTCGTTCAAGTCCAAACACCTCCCTTTGATATGCCAGCCGTCTTCCTTTCATGCATCCATAGGAAAGCTGTACCCCTTGGTCCTTGGGTTCTTCATTCTTCCCCCTTCATGCAAGACACATATTTCTACTCCCATTGTCCAGCTGAAGTTTATTGGGCATTCTAGAATCCAGCATCATGGTACTTAAGTCTGCACTTTTTGAACTAACTGCCCCCCCTCACTTATTTTTTGGGCACCATGACTTCCTCCCCAAAAGCAAATAATCTCCATCATTCTGTTCAATGTCCTGATGGCACGGAGGTTCCCCACATTCATCCCAGGGATCAGGTGCTGTCGCCAGATCCAGTCTTGGTTCCACGGCCAGACCTTGAGCAGGCCAATCAAGCTCTGACCATCTGTCAGCCAATTCTGGAAAGGTGTCCCACTCAAACATAAAATATACTGTGCGTGAAGTTTCTGAATGTTTGCTGTTCTGTTGGCATTTGGATTGCGTATGATGCTGTTGTGCGCAACAGGGACAGTTAGACCTTCATCTTTACTGCTGGGTGATTAAACCTAATCAACTTACTGTGCTTCATCCAACACAATCCTATACCAACTTATGCCCAGGGACTCAATTGTGATCTGGTTTTGTGGAGTGGGTTTCCGCTTTCTCCTATCATCTCATAAGTGGTCAGGACTACTAGTGACGAGTTCAGCTTTTCCCAAGTGAGCTTTCTGTGATCTCGGCCATGGAAGACCACATACGGGATTGAGCCTGGACTGAAGTGACTATGTATTTGTTCTCCCAGTTCAACAAGGTAGCAAGTGGACAGATAACCAAGGTTGCCGCACATTGCGCAGGAGGATCAGAAAAATGACTTTGTTGGAATTCTCTGGCAAAATTACTGGTGCCAAGAACAAACATCAATGTAGTTAATGTTTTCCCCAGTCCCATGTCATCTGCCAGAATTGAGCCCCGACAAGGAGAAATATTGTCATCTTCATCCGCTTGTAGTTTTGAGGGGTCGCACGTCTCTTGTATCCATTCATTCTCACGCTCCATCCAGAAGTCTTCAAGATTGTGACTTTCCAGACATTCGTTGTTGAAGAGGAATTGAAGGGCTTGGGTTTGATGATGTTTCAGTGGTGTCTGGCATTGAGCTCATGCAGGTTGAAACAGACTGTTGTCCACAACTAGATTTTTTTCGTGTTGCCGGGTGGTGTGAGGGATGTTGTAGAATATGTTGGGATAGTAGTTCCAGATGGGGGTAAGACTAATCTGGGCATCTCTAAAAGCGTGTGCAATTGAGCACTTGTTTCTGGCAAGACTGAAGATACACCCCCTCAGCTGAGGAACAGTGCTTCTTGTCTTCACTAAATACGCCCGGATCTTCATGATGGATTTTTCATTGGGCTGAATTCCGTCTTCAGAGATTGGTGTTGAGCAGCTTCCGATAGGCCCTAAGAGTGGTCCAATGTATGAACTCTCCATCTGACTTAGATCTCCAAACTGGGATGTTGCAGAGTACCACATGTGAACATGACTAGGTCCTTGTTGGAGGAATGCACACTGGGGTAATTCAGGAAAGGAGATGGGAGTAGGACAGTATAGGGGAATGATAAATTGGCCTAGGCAGAGAATATTTGACATGGCCAAACAATTAATGGAGATGAGGTTAATCAGGAGGGGGCAGGTGTGAGGGAGTTGAATGTTAAACTGCCATTATTTTATGATGTTCCTAATTTTTGCAAAAATTCTTTGCAATGTTGGTTGACAAACACCTACTTTGTTTTTGTTTGTCCCATAATGTTGATTGCATGCAACCATACATTGGTCATGAACCATGTTTACCTAGCATGGAGATACCATAAACTTCTGAATCACTCAGCCTTCAAGAAACCATAATGTCCTGTATATCTCACTTGTATGACTAGGCAGATATGTCATCATTTGCATTGGCTTTGGCCAATGTGAGTTGAGAGATATTCTTCCATGGTTACATATGAAATCATTATATTCTTGCCCTTTTTACAGGGCAACCAAATCTGTGGGGACTGCCAACTTACCAGATGCAGTGGGGATAAAAATACAGCTTACAGATCAGAAGCCTCTCACCAACTTCCAAAGGGTTTTCAGGATCTTCATCTAATATACAGTTGTTGTTGGCTGAATATCCTTTGGTACTTTCTTGTGATAAGCTCAAGGTATGATGAGATCAAGGGTGAATTATGTGATACACTTCAGTGAGACATGGATGTCAGTTCCACAAGAGTCCCAAATAAAACATTGACAATATACACATCATACTCATGGGAGACTTCAGCTTATCTTTCCAAGCAGACACATGCATTAGATGCTACCAACATTGGAAACCCTTCGAACAAAACCCTTGCAATGACATCTGCGATGGCACCCAACAGGCAGGTGCTGGAAATTCTCCCCTGGTGAATGTTTATATTTTAAAATTTTATCTGTTTCTTATGTTTATTATAATTTATGTTACATTATTATTTATGTAATAATGTCTCTTTCATATGTATTTTATTAATTACTTATTACTTTATTTATTGTTCTAGTCAGGTTGTCTCTGAACTAGTAGCAAGCTGACAGTGTTGCACTGGTATTGAAAACCAAGAACCTCAAAAAGTATTCTCTTGCGGCATGTTGAACCGTAGCAACAAAAAAAAATTGATCTATCAGAGTTGACATCAAACGGATTACAAGAAGCCTCCATGACTTGTTGTGATTCATGAAACATTCCTATAATTTTGAAGAGGGAAATTTCTTCATAAACTCCGTAAGATCACTTACAGATTGTTCCATTTTCTCTATGCAATTTCAACTGAATCAGAGGATGTTGATTTGGAAGTTACCGCAGCATTGGTAGTGTCAGCCTACCTGATGCCAAGGACAAATCCTTCTAGCTACAGGTGTTGCAAATATGAATGGAAAGAGTATAAAAACTCTGGGTAAGGTATAAGAGTTGCAATTCCCAAATAAAATGGGGGAATTGTGACATAAAATTTAGAGAAAAATAAAGTAATAATTATATTGAATAAATTTAATATAATTAAAACCAGAAGGGCCTGATAAATCAAGGGTGGTTTAGATCCCTCTAAGGTATCTTGCAAATAAATTGCAGAGGATTTAGGTACCTGGAACACTGGTGCCTGTTGACACAGGGGTGGTTTAATCCCAGGAAAGGAAAGTGGGGAATATCTTCAAGAAAAGGGTTATTACTTACTAGTAGTAACCCTTGAGGGATCTTGGGGATATTCAGGGTGAAACTGGACAGTTTTGGGCGCTTTGATGGATGGATGGTGGAGCTGGATGGTCACTGTGGAGTTGTTGGGGAAGACAAGGCTAAAGAATAACTACTAAGAAGCTTACCAAACTGTTTTATAAAGATGTATATCTAATGATAAGTGTGTCAGCCTCTGTGATGCCAAGGAGTAATCCTTCTAGCTACACAATGTGCAAAATAAAAGATAAAGAGCAATATAAAGCTCTGGGAGGATTTATAAGAGGTAATACCAATAAGGATATGAGGTATGAGGGGTAAAAGATAATTAATTATATTAAATAAATTTAATATAATTAAAATTATGAGGGGCCTGATAAATCAGGGGTTGTTTAATCCCTCAAAGGTATCTTGCAAGCAGAGGATTCAAGTACCTGAACACACTGGGGCCTTTAAACTCACTGTGGAGTTGTTGGGGAAGACAAGGCTAAAGAATAACTACTAAGAAGCTTACCAAACTGTTTTATAAAGATGTATATCTAATGATAAGTGTGTCAGCCTCTGTGATGCCAAGGAGTAATCCTTCTAGCTACACAAGGTGCAAGATAAAAGATAAAGAGCAATATAAAGCTCTGGGAGGATTTATAAGAGGTAATACCAATAAGGATATGAGGTATGAGGGGTAGAAGATAATTAATTATATTAAATAAATTTAATATAATTAAAATTATGAGGGGCCTGATAAATCAGGGGTTGTTTAATCCCTCAAAGGTATCTTGCAAGCAGAGGATTCAAGTACCTGAACACACTGGGGCCTTGAAACTCACTGTGGAGTTGTTGGGGAAGACAAGGCTAAAGAATAACTACTAAGAAGCTTACCAAACTGTTTTATAAAGATGTATATCTAATGATAAGTGTGTCAGCCTCTGTGATGCCAAGGAGTAATCCTTCTAGCTACACAATGTGCAAAATAAAAGATAAAGAGCAATATAAAGCTCTGGGAGGATTTATAAGTTGTAATACCAATAAAGATATGAGGTATGAGCGGTAAAATATGATTAATTATATTGAATAAATTTAATATAATTAAAAATATGAGGGGCCTGATAAATCAGGGGTGGTTTAATCCCTCAAAGGTATCTTGCAAGCAGAGGATTTAAGTACCTGAACACACTGGGGCCTGTAAACAGGGGTGGTTTAAATCCCAGATAAAAGATGGGGGGGAGAATCTCAAGAAAAAGGTTTATCTACTTACTAGTAATAAATTACCTTACAGACTTGAGGTTCTTCCAGGGGGAAATTGGGCAGTTGGAAGCGCTTGGAAAGGGTGTTGGAAGAGCTGGGTGGACACTGGGCAATTTCAAAGGAGTAAGAAGGGGCTAAAGAACAGATACTAGGACCTTACCAGACAGAATAACAATTGGAAAGCTATGTAAGTGGGTAAAGGTTGCAGTATATAGGTAAAAGCATGAGGAGGAAAAATACAGGGGGAACATGGGCTCCTTAAATGCCTTTCTGGAGCCCTGATGGCGAAACACAGGATGTATCTTTGGCTATGGGAACATTTAAAAGGAAGGGTTTAAGATTTTAATATAAATGTATGTATTTGTTTAATCAAATTCCCATATGTACAGGCTGTCTACTATTGGTACAGCCTGTCTATGCTCTGTTACTAGCCCCTTGAGGCGCTTCTGAACCTCTAACAAGGCTTGTTAGATGTGTTGATCCAAGGTTTTAATTACATGTCAATAAGTATTTGATTACATGACATATGTACTTGTTGATCACACTTGTCAGAGTTTAAAAGATGTGTGTTGTCTACAATGTGAAATACATCTGTTTATTTGTTCTGTGGGCGCTTCAAGAGCTTCTTGTTTTATCCCTTTCATGCAGGCTCTTTGGGAATGCATGACTGCAGGGATCTGTCAATCATTGATTTCCCACTAAGGATGTAATACATTTATTTTGAACAGTTGTTCAATTGTTATTTTCAGAAGGTTCTCATGTTATTTCCTTCCTCTTTTTCGTGGTCTTTGTCCCTCTGAATCATCCTTAGTGTACTTAGTATGTAATAAAATAAATAAATAAATAGATACTATAGTATATTACTAGTATTATATACTTATATTATTAATGTTATATGTATTTATTTTATTATATTTTTATTTAAATACATTGTTTATTTCGTGGTTTTGTACATGTATTTATGGTTTTTATTCTGTATTTTAATGTATAATAATTATTTCAGCGCTTTAGTGGTAATATTCTTTCAAGTTGTTTTACTACTAGAAGTTTTAAGTTATCTGGGGTACTTTGGCTGAAGTACCCTAGGTTATTTTACACGCTATTTAAGATTATGAAATAATATTTTTATTTATCTTGTTATTTATTAACATATTCATTGTTTTATACTTAATATTGTATTTGTTTATTTATTATTAATTTACTATGTAATAATGTATTTATTATTTACATATTACTTTTGTATGTTGCTTTATCTTATTATCATTCATTTATTACTCATTATTAAATGATTAATACTAGTAATGATGTTACTAGGGTGTGTTTTTGTTGCTTTGGGTGTACCTTGGGTGACTTTGGAGTCTGCGCGTCAAGCTGGGAGCCTGTAAGGGGTCTGATGCTTGCGCAGGGGCTTATGTTCCAACTTTGGAGCGGGCTGTCAGTCACGCGGGTTGAACTTCAAGGAATGCGGACTGCGGTACGCGGGGTTTGAGTAAAACACGGTGTATTTACACTATCTCCCCTAATTTACACAACACCTCATTTCCTTGATTGGAAATGGGGTTTAAGCATATGTATATATGTAAATATAAGCATAAAGTAATGCAAGTGCCTTTTGATTAAAGGTACTTGCTAATTCTTCTTTTCTAATTTACATAGTGAAGGAGTGAGAATTAGGGGTACCTATGAGTGAGGTACCCTAGGTTAATTTAAGTTCAGATTCAGGATATAAAATAATATTCTAACTATTATTTGATATTCTATGTATTTTTCATAATAAGTATTGTAGCAATCCTGTGACAGGTTGCTCTGTCATAGTAGCAAGCTGACAGGTAGACTTTCCTTTGCTGGTTGACTGTTGACTAGAATGATTTATGGTTGGAGCTAAAGCTTTAGGCTTTGGACCATTTGAAGATTTTGACTTCTTCTTGCTGGTTTTTGACTGAGAAGTTGATGGTGTTGTAAACATTACATTATCTTGAGATTCTGTACAATGTTTTTGACGTAAAGCTTCAATCAGGATACAATAATTTACTTTCTTGAGATTAAACGGTTTAATATTGTAACACATTTGAACCAATGGCACCATATAGGTGTCAGCTTGCTACTAGTTCAGAGACAACCTGACTAGAACAATAAATAAGTAATAATTAATTAATAAAAAATACATAAGAAAGAGACATTATTACATAATTAATAATGTAACATAAACTATAATAAACATAAGAAAAAGATAACATTTTAGAATATAAAAATTATTATGTAGTAATAATGTAATAAACAAATATAATAAACAAATATAATAAACAAATATAATAAACAAATATAATCAACAAATTAATAAGAAAATAAATAATAACTTATTAACCTTTGAGATAAGTGAGAATATTATTTCATATGCTGAAAGAGCAGATAAAATAACCTAGGGTACCTCAGCCAAAGTATCCTAGAAAACTTACTCCTTCTAATAATAAAATTACCTTAAAGAATACTCCTACTAAGCGCTAAAATACTTACTAGGTATACACATATGTAACATGAGAGTATTCTAGTGAGTAGAAGTCCTTAGAATACGGGATCATTAATTGAATAAACTATGTAATTATCCTTTAAACACATAAATAAAAAATATTAAATAACATTTGACATAAATACCATGCTGTTTTGTAGTCTTTGTATTATTATTAACTTATACAAATACATACAGTATAAATTAAATAATATCATAAAACATGAAAGAAAAGGAACAGGGGATAAAGAAAACATTGGAATACTTCAAACAAGCCAGAAGGAACTTGTACAATTAAAATAAATGACAAGCTCCTTTAAATCACGGGAAAATAATAAATGCTGACACTTTTCCCAGGATGTTTGCTTGTCAAATAATTGAATGGAGAGCTGTAAAAACGCCCACCATGCAAGTATGACAAGAACCCCCATGGTACAGAACTCCATGGTACAGAACTTTAAATATGAAATAACCAAATTAAACAGAAATAAGATTCTGTACTATAATTTGATTGATTTCTTTTTTATTCTATTGATTAAGTGATCAATACATGTTGTTCATACAACTAAGAGCTCTTGAAGCGCCCTCAGATGATGTATATAGATGACTGACAGACTGTATTAATTGGTGACAGCCTGTACATGTAATAACTTGATAAATTACATCATTTATTTCTACTAAGGATAACTCCTTCCTTGTAGTGTTCCCATAGCCAAAATAACACTTGATGTTTCGCCATCAGGGATCCAGAAAGGCATTTAAGAGGCCCCTTCTTCCCCCTGTATTTGGATTCCCCAGCTTGATCATATTTACCACCAGCATTCCAGCAGTCCAGAATACTAGTGTCCTGCCCTGTAAATCAGTCTTCAAGAATTCAAAGCCTCTTGTCCTCAACCCCAACTCTGTCCAGCCTTCCAGCACACCTTTCCAACCGCTTCCAGCTGCTCAGTTTACCATAAGAAAGCCCCCCACCTCCTTCTCCTCAAAGTCTACTACAGTAAGTCTTTTTCTACTAGAAGTCCCATCCAGTGGCAAGGTCATCTTCGATGGGCCAGTATTGGCCCACATCAATTCCATTCTGGAGCGAATGCACATCCCCACATGGATCAAACAAGCAATCCCAATACTGGGCAAGGCTTCCTTTGGTAGGCTCAAGGCGGATGAATGGAGAAACCTCTTTACAATTCAGCTGCCTCTCATCTTGCCTGCCATCTGGAACAATAATCACTTGGCTTCTGAGTTGCTCCTCCACAACTTTGTACATCTGGTATGCCTGGTCAACCTTGACCTCAAAAGGGAGATGACTGCCAATCATGTCAAGGAATATCGCAACCACATACACGAATATATCAAGAGTAGCTTAGTACTGTTTCCAGATACCAAGCTTGCGCCAAATCACCACATGGTGTTTCACCTGGCGGACTCCCTCGACCAATTTGGACCTTTGCGTGCATGGTGGTCGTTCTCAATGGAGCGGCTCATGGGACACGTCTTGAAAATTACAGGGAATAATCAAATTGGTAAGCAAGCCACCTGTCTGTAGAAGAAAACAGAATGTAAAGGACTCACCTAGAATGTTTTTGGAATCCAGGTCAGCTTGAGGTGACATACCTTACAAACTTTGCTCGAATTGCCAACCTGCGGGCAATGTTGGAAAGCAAGAACTATCCAGCTTCTTTCCAGCCCTACGTTGATCACATACGAGCCC
Source organism: Puccinia hordei (assembly GCA_007896445.1). Classification (NCBI taxonomy): domain Eukaryota; kingdom Fungi; phylum Basidiomycota; class Pucciniomycetes; order Pucciniales; family Pucciniaceae; genus Puccinia; species Puccinia hordei. The sequence continues at coordinate 598,228 of RDRW01000096.1, forward strand.
TCTACAACCCAATCCCCTTTATCCCCAAAACACACCTCTCGAGTCCAAGTATACAAGAACTTGAGGCAGGGTGATGTAGTATACTCAGACATGAAGACAAACAAAAGCAATTGTGTAATCAAGCTGAAACCAAACTTGTCAGCAAAGTATGGTATGATCAAGAAGATATTTACTCATTTGCAAACTCCCCCCGGTCTTCATCCTGTGTCTGACTCCTGGCTGGCTGTACATCCTCTGATACCAGTCCCAAGCAACACAAATTCCTTTTTGCAGCTCAAGAAATACGATTTGCTGGGGGTTGCATTGCAAAGGGTCAAGTACTCTCAGGAGCATATCGTGCATCTCGATGATGTTTTAGCTCAATGTGCTTGGATGACATACAAGGCTGAGGAAATCGGGCCAGATGTTGCATTCGAAACAACGGCAATTGTATCCCTCAACCGTTGATCTCCAAGATATTTTTATTCTTTTCATCTTTTCTTTTTCATGTACCCCTCAACCGTTGATCTCCACCATTCTTCTTACTCTTTTGATCTGGTCTTTTTCATTTTTCTTGCTGCTCTTTCTTTTCTTATTCAAACATAATTTCTCCGCTCAAACCTCCTTAGCTATACTACAACACAGCCTGTTGACATGTTTGGATGCTTTCAGTGCGCATAAGCAATCAAAATCTTTCTGAGAAAAAAGGTAAGAAAAAAAACCCCGGATATTCCAGATTGTTGCCGGATATTCTGTGACACTTGGCAGATATTCCAAATGGAATATCTAGAAATGTTTGAAGTGCTTGCTTCTGCCGCTAAACAGAACCATGAATGAGTGTACATAACTGAACATTCGATTATCCGGTCTTGGTCTATTTGTGGAAATGTTCAGATTCCAAGGCATAGCTCGAGTTGATGATCCACACCCAGGCTCTCAAATAAGTTCTTTGAAACCACCAGGTTCCCAAAATAATCGCGACTTCGATCGATGAGACAATCAAGGTATGGGCCTCATCCTCAATCAGTCCACATTTGACGACCGTCCCCACCGCGATCACGCCTACGACGATTTCGATCTTCGTCATATTACATAATTTTACCGGTCGGAACATCATCTCAAGTTGGGACTTGAAGCACTTTACATTTCTGAAGAGCTTCAATTTAAAATCTTTTGGTTCTCTTACTCATCGTCTACTCCAAAAGTTTTTTTATCAGAGATATCCAATTCATGGGCGACAAGAATCAGTTCAGCTTTGTGCTGAGTAATTTTGGTTGCGGATTGGTGGATTTGTGAACCGGCTCTGGTATGTTTATTATCTGTCATATACAAACCCATTGAAGCCCTCATGGAAAGCTCTTGATGAGGTCTCGCGATCTTGCTGACTTGAAGTCATTTTCATGCGGACTACGATTGGTCTGACTGACAGATATTGGATTTTGGTCTTGCACGCCTCAATTTATGGTCAGGGCGCCCGACGATAACAAAATCGTACTGATGCATAGAATGCCCCCTGGCGACGAGCATACAAAAGGGGGAAAACATAGAGATCGAGATGGAGACTAGGAGGGAGAGAACGAGGAAGCGAAAGAGGAGGCGCAAGCGAAGAAGAAAGAAAGATCGAACATCAACACGTTGGCGATCATTGACGTCGTCTCGAAGAAAACAATCGTGAATCATAAGATCAATCATGCTCCATATCCGGGTCGGTTCATCACCACCAAAGCCGTGTCAGAGCAGAAGGAATCATCTAGCAAAGATGAAATCTTAGATGGCTTGGTTTTGATCACTGAAAGTTCAGGCTTGATCCGGGCAGGAGAGGCTGTGGATGATCACTTTGTTCAAGTATGGATCAAGCGCTACGGATCGAGCAAGAGCTGGGGATTTCGACTCAGTTGCCTTTCCAGGACCTCTTCCAGATGAAGCCGGACCGTCCCCAAGCTCATGTGGAAACTATGAACCTCAATTGAGGTCAGACCAATGACCGGGAACTAGACTTCGAGTTCAAACGATTGATCGATATCTCGCCTCACCTCGTCCCGCCCAGTCGACTAATCTGGTCCTCGCTTATTCGCCCATCTAAACGACCGACTGATTCCTCAAATAAGTCGACTCAATTCAACGGTCTTCTCGTCTAATTTCTTCAAACTTTCCATCAATTCACTCTCGTCCTTCTCCTGCTTTTCATTCTTTTTGGCCAGCTGTGATTGGTCATTTATTTTGTAAAATTCATCTTGCTACGTATCCGTTAATTTCGAGTCTGCCTATCCTTCATCATTGCCTTACTCATAGTCAATGGAGCACCCAATTTTCAATCAGTTCTAGCTTATCAAAGTTATGGATTGAGGTGGATTCCACCTATCAACCACAAACAACCCGTCAATTGCCTTTTTGGTAGCGCTGAAAATCCTTTCTGCTCCCGCAAAGAGTATGGCATAACAAGTAAGCCTCTCCTCCGGTTCCGCCAGAGGAGATCAGGCTTTCTTCAGCTTGGAACCAGTCCTTTCTTCAGCTCAGAGCCAGTCATACGTAGATGAACATTGCGGAGGTAAACTGGGGCTTCTGTCTGTTTGACTCCAAGGTTAAAAGAATCAATGATTATCATTCCCTAGGGTGAAAACCTGCTATATATAAATTTCAGCATTTGAAACATGTCTTACAGATGTTGCAGTCAAGAATTAGACCACTAATAACAATGAACTATGCTAAAAATAGGATTGCAAGAAAAGAACAAGAAAGGAAGTACTTTCTCACAATAAACGAAAAAACACATGGTTCAAACAGGAAATTTTGATCTACAAAAAATGCAAGCTGACATGATGTTTCTTGATTCATACGAAATAAAACATGGCTTCACAGGACAATTACGATCTCATCCAGGGTAATTAAAGATGTTTTGTAGATTCATAAATCCATTTGAAAAGTCCACAACTCTTAACCCGGCTTCTAAATACTCCGTGCCAGATTTCATATAGCCTTACAGCCGGAACAGACTGATATTTTCAAAAAGATGTGTCAATTTTAAACTGTAATTCATGGTTTCAATTTGGACTAGAATGCACTCACTTGCTCTTTGGGAATTCATGTTTGGATCAGTTGGGGATCCGACCAGGCATTGGTACATGTTTAAATCTGCTGTTTGGACATCTTCAAGCCAGATATACATCTCAGAGAGATGTACAACAAAGAATGTTTTGTGGCCAAATCAACTCACCAATATGTTGGTTGGCTTCGTTACCCAAATACAGGACTAGTTTGGCGGTTGGTGCGACAGGTGGACTAGGGTCTAATTGTTGGGAGTTTGGCATGTAAAGTTTGCAGTTCTGGAATGAGAATTTATCCCCTGATATCACATCGTTACATTAGTGTGTCATGGCAGAGTCCATTCAATTGGATCAGAATTCCAAAAATTGACTGATAAACATAAAAAATTCAAAACGGTAGCTCACAGGGGGCGTTGTTGATTTTGCAAGTCGCAAGTTGGCACTGGTACCTTATCTTATTTGCGTCATCGCACACTGCCACACATCAAAAGAGTTAGGTTTTTTTAAAATCAATTCAACATACTGGTTATCTATGCTTACGGGTTACGGTAGGATCATACCCGGGCCAGAACAATGTATCGCATTTAATTGATGGTTGTTGAGTAAGAACCAGTTCTGGATAGAGAGTTATCATGAGGGCTAATCCTAATAGGGCACGATTTAATCCTGTTAAACAGTACATGATGGGAATTTGTGGTGGTGTGGATAAGATGGCACAATGATAATGTTGTAATTTTGATGGCGGTTTCTTAACGTGAAGGATGGGGGATTAGGTTTGTCTATTCCGATGCTCTTATAAAGATTCAGGCGGATTGACACAGGAGCTGATTCCTTGCCGTATCATTTTAGTTGTGTTTCGGTCGACTACCTACCTGAGTCAGTGACATGGGTCTCCATAGGTCTCGGGATCCGGGTATAGACTTTGTCAAATAGATTAATAGTGCTTTCTCCTCAGGAGTTGGGTGTTCCACACCGTTGGTAAGACAACCTGGATCTTCGACTCGGTGTGACTGTTGATTTCGAAAAAAGAAGTTATCTCAAGCCGAGCCATTTCGATCTCGATAGCGGCTACTTGGCAGAGGGAAGGAGAACCATCCGCGCCGGACGTTATATTGGGCCACTGTCACTAAGAGCATCTCCAACCCCGGAGCCTCAATCGCGCGACTAAATTAAACTTAGCTCTGTCGATCACTAATCCTAGTATGTGTGTTATTGAGAAGAAAATCTAAAAGCCTCGGGGGAGGAAGAAAAGGTACCACCCAACTACACGATCGTAGTGGGCATCTACTCTCCCCCGTGCTGGTATAACACCAGGCCATAACACTCCCCCGCAAGCCAATATCACTGACAACGGAGGTGATATTGGATTGGACATCAGATGGACTGGTGTGAATCTACATACTATCTACAAGTGTTACTCCCCGACAGACCTGTTAACTGTCAACTTTCACATGTACTGTCACTATGCTAATACTTGAGCTTTATGATAGTTTGATACTATATATATATGATGGGATTTTGGGCACCCATAAGCCGTGGAATTTTTAAGGCAACCACATACCTAATTCTATATTCAATAATATGCTTATGTAAGTCTGAAAGTAGTTTGGAATGGTGCAGTCAGTGAAGTGAGATGTTACAAGCTGGGGAGACATGACACAGGCAAGATGTAAGTGATCGGAATCAAACACATGACAGCGGTAGTGCTGGGCTCATAACCTCTAAAAGCCTCGGGGGAGGAAGAAAAGGTACCACCCAACTACACGATAGTGGGCATCTACTCTCCCCCGTGCTGGTATAACACCAGGCCATAACAGAAAACTCCCCCAAGGGAAAATATATTTCGAAGAGATGAAGAAATATATATAGTGTTTGTGGATACATAGTTTGGTTGTTGAGAAAGACAAACACATAACACACTATTTATATAGAATATGTATATAAAAATAACTAATAGTGTGAGAAAATATAAATATAAATATAAAAACATAATCCGAACTCAACACTCCCCCCCTCAACAACCAAAAAAAATCCATGAAAAGAAAGAAAATACATAAAGAGAAATTCACTCGAGTAAATAATTTGGAAAAATAATAAATCAGAAAAGAAAATTATTGAGACAAAAAGAGAAAAAATATGAATAGAATAAAGATAATAGAGAGAATTAATCAAAATTAATAATAAAAATATATCATCAAAACTGAGAAGGAAAAATAAAAATGACATAAAGAATTGAGTACAATAAAAACACAGGAAGTTGAAAAACCAAGCCGTCCAGGGAGAAAAAAAATCCAAACCAAAGAATGAAAACTGTGAAACATAAGATGTTGATGATTAGCGTCTGAAGAACCAATCAAACATCCTGAATCTTTGCGTGTTCCAGAGGGAGACAAACAGATGCGGGGGGTGCATGATCATTGCTGCCAGCGCATACTTCCCCCCAGTTACTTGCCATAGTTTTGGAATGCACACGCAATCCTACCGAACTCAGAAATTCAGAGACTTTACGCCATCCAAGAGCCTTTGTAAAGATATCCGCCAGCTGCTTGTCCGTTGAGATCCATTTGAGGCGGACCTTCTTGGAATATAAGAGCTCATTTATGACATGAAACTCCCTGTTGACGTGGCGATGCTCCTTGCAAGTTTGACAATTGGAACTGATTTGCACTGCGGCCTTGTTGTCGCATAGCATCATCAGCGGTGGGAGATTGAAAGAACTTGATAGAAGAGACGATAATGTGCAGGCATCCTTTGATGCAAACAAAAGCGCCATGTATTCAGCCTGACAGGTTGACCGCGCGACACACATCGGCCTTTTTGAAGACCAAGATACCGGGGCGCCCCACACAGTCAAAATAAATCCATGAACCAATCGGGACACCTCGCCTGTCACGCTCTGTGATTCCAAGGACTAAGATCCTTCTAGCTACACAGGGTGCAAAGATAGAAAAGGGTGGTAATATGGTGGTGATATGAGATATAAAAAATATAAGGGTATATTTTTTAAGGAGGGGCCTGCAAGCAGGGGTGGTTTAGTTCCCTCCACAGGTTTTCTTGCAAAAGCAGAGGAAATTGGTTACCTGTTACAACTGGGGCCTGCAAGCAGGGGTTGTTTTGATCCCAGTAAAGATGGCTAGAAGGGCCACAACTCCTGAAAAAAAGGACTTACTGTTATGGTCTTTTCTGGAAGGAAGGGGCACTTCTATTGGTTACTGGACAGGCTGAGGCGGTTGGAGTGATGGGCTAAAGACTGGCAGTTGGTGAAGAAAGAGGGATGAGTGATCAGGTCTATAATAGACAAACTTACAGGGCAGGACACTGGTTACTATGACTAGTGGAATGCTATGTATGTATGTTGTATGTATAAAAGATGATGGGGATTAAAGCAAGGGAAAGAAGAGCCTCTTAAATATCTTCTTTGAAGCCTTGGTGGCAAAACAGGAGAGCTAGAGAGGGCTGTCTTGTGTCATGATTCTTAGTAGTAACTACTAAGGATGAGCCATGACAGATTGGCAATGATGTCAATGGTTGACATGGGAGTATTACAACAGTTACTGTCATGTAATATGGTTCAAGTGTGCGCTTCAGAGTGTCCAACTGAAGTTGTAACCACGTAGAACATCTGTCATGATCACCATTGGTAATATGTCATCCCAATTGGGCCACAAATGTCAAAATATGTATGTAGTGATGTTTACACATGTCTCTTTTGAGTTTTACTATAGTTTTATTGTTGTATGATGATTATTCTGTTCTTCATACAGGTTGTATATTCTACTATTCATGTTTATACTTATGATTATAGTAGTTTAAGGTGGATTTACTACTAGAAGGAGTAAAGTTACAGGGGTACTTTGGCTGAGGTACCCTATGTTATTTTACATGTAGAATCAGAATATTAAATAATATCTTATTATTTATATGTTTTTATATATATTTTTCTCTTTTTATGGCGTAAAGAGTAACAATGTCTCTTTCATAAGTAACAATGTCTCTTTTATTGTTGTTTTGTAATAATGTCTCTTTCATTGTTGGTTTTTAATAATGTCTATTTCATTATTATATATTTATATATTTTGTTCAGGTTGTCTCTGACATAGTAGCAAGCTGACATCGCCTCCCCAGTTTGCATCAACAAATGTCATGATGCCATCCTTGAACGGTCTTGATGCAATGATAGGAAGCGTCAAAGACACGCTGTAGCAAATGTATGAGATTAAATGATTGAGAGCCATCCAGTGAGACTCGTCTGGCGCCATTGAAAAACGCGCAAGAAAATTGACGGCAAAAGTTATATCGGGTCTCGATCCAGCGGCAAGATAAAGAAGACAGCCTATTCGCGACAGATACTCAATGTCCATTGAATCATTTGAGTAATTGGATTCGAGATCGGTTGATGCAATCGGAGTACACGTGCAAATTGTTGAAGTCTGAAAACCAATAATCTTCTCAACAAGCATTGGCTGGTCTATTTTGTACCCTCCAGGTACGACTTGCACCCACAGTCCAACAATACTCAACAACGAATCGTCCCACTTGAGATCCAACACCAAAGATAGCCTCTACTTGAGTTGAGTAAGGAGAGAGTGTGAGCTGGCTGTAAACAAACCATCATCCACATGAACCCATAGGAAAGCCATGTTGTTGCCTGATTGATAAACGTAAGTGGACTGGTCCTCAAGATTTGGATGAAATCCAATTGTCTCTAGTCTTTATTTCAGATGAAGCCACCAACATCTAGCCGCCTGACAAGTCCCATATAACGCCTTCTTGAGCTTGAGTATACAACCGGGTCTTGAAGCAACTCCTGGAGGGGGACAAATGTAGACATTGTGATCAATATCACTGTGAAGAAATGCGCTCTTTACATCAAAAGAGGCAATTGGCCAATTGAAACGGGAAGCGATAGAGAGAAGAACCCGCAGGGAAGACAAAGTTGGTGTGGGAGCAAACGTCTCGGAAAAATTTCTGCCGTGGACTTGCTTGAAACCCTGAGCAACAATACGCGCCTTGAATTTAGTAATATTGCCGTTTTGGTTCCTCTTCTGAGCAAACACCCATCGACATGTCAAGATGTCCTGACCATCTGTCAAAGGAACCTCCTCCCATACTGACAAATCCAACATCATACAAACTTCAGCCTCTATGGCTGCCATCCACTGAGAGCGAAGATCAGAAGAAATTGCCTGATTGTACATGTGCGGGGTGTCTGACACCAAAGGGGACTCGGATAAAGCGGAATCAATGCATGCGTCTTGAAGCTCTAGTTCGCATATCTGTCTGAAATCGCCCAGTTGAACAGCCTGGATTGAATTTAGGATAGCGTTTGCAGAACCAGAATTTGTTAGCTGGGAAGGTAAATCATCTTCATGAAAAATCACCAAAGCTCCTCGCTTGAGTTTCTTGGAGTTTGGATTCCAGAGAAGCCATCCATGAGAATTTTCCAAGATTCCAACATGTATAAGAGCAGTCAAACGTGGGACAAACTGCTTGGGATAATTGACTTCGTGTAGATAAGCCCGACAACCAAAAACTCGTATCATATCTAGCGATGGCTGCCGTCCACTTGACAATTCGTAAGGTGACTTTTCAGCTCCAGTGTGAACCACGCGGTTAAAAATATAAGCCGCCTGTTTCATAGCTAAAAACCAGAGAGAGTTCGGCAACTTAGCGTGAATGATGAAGGTCCTCGCCATATCCAAAAGTGTCCAATTAGTCCGTTCAACACTACCATTCTGATGGTGTTCATAGGGGATACTGAGTTCATGACCAATTTTGTGCTCCTTCAAAAACCGATTAAACTTATTCAAAGTAAGTTTGCCCGCATTGTCTGATTGAATAGTCTTCACACAATGAGGCGTTAACCGATTGAAATTCAGAATCCAGTCACATACTGCCTGACTTGCAGCCGACTTGCTCTTGAGGCCAACAACCAACGTCATCCTTGAGAAGATATCATGCAGAACCAAACCATATACACTACCATCAAGTGCCTCAGGAAAAGGCCAAACCAAATCAATTGCCACAATACTTCCAGGGGCATCGGCCATCTCACAAGATGGAGAATTCACAGGGGCGTGAGTACTTTTGGCTGGGGAACAGGAATGACACTTCGATTTCAAAGTGGGCAATTTTTTGGAGGGGATACCAAGAACACATTGATGAGTAATAGTCCGGTTGAAAAATTGCACAGCTATGTGGCCAAGCCTATCATGCCAGAGGGTTGACGAAGAGAGAGAAAATAACTTTGGAGAAGCTTTACAGGAATCAATGGAAGCGGAAGACGTTTGAGAGGGAATGAACCATTGATATTGATTTACATAGGTTAAAAAATGTACATCGTTTTGGTGGAAAACAAAACAATCTTTGTTATGTTCAACTTTTCCATCCCAATTGTTGAAATACCCTACTGATACTACCGTGCCCAAAACACGCGGAACCAACAAAACGTTCTTCAGGTACAGCCCGCCAAACCTAGTCGGTATCACCGCATCACCAATTCCGTCTATGGGAATGTGGTCTTGAGATGCGACACGCAGCCTTAAATTAGTAGGGCACAAAGTGACAAAAAATGATTCGTGGGATGTTACATGATGGGTGGCCCCAGTGTCACATAACACATCCTCCTCGCCTTCTGGCATAGCCGAAATGGAAGCTAGCTCGCCAGATCGATTCACTAGTCAGCCCAATAATACATTTGACTTTTGTGGTTTCCAGGACAGATTCTTCTTTCAAGGATTGTCAAGCGGCGGTTGGTTGAGTTTGAACTGGGGACATTCTGGCGCCCAATGGCCCCATTCCCAGCACACATTGCATGGAAAATCGGCTGTCAAGTATTGTCTCGCCCAGTTATCCAGGGGCGGAACCGTAGATCCGGTCTGTTCCTGAGACTTTCCTTGGCTTCTGGAAGAACCACGCGATCCACGGTAAGATCCTTGTCCTCTAAAACCACAAGGTGATCCACGACCTCCGGTTGACAAAATAGCCATAGCAGAAGGTGTACCCGATGCAGATGCAGATTTTTCACGCTCTGTGATGCCAAGGACTGATATCCTTCTAGCTACACAAGGTGCAAGGCAAAAAATATGGGCAAAAAAGGGGTTTTTGATCTTTTATATTAATATTTAAAAGATCAAAGAGTTATGGAGGGGCCAGCACGCTGGGGTGTTTAGTTCCCTCCAAAGGTGTTCGTGCTAAAAGCAGAGAACTGAACCTTTAAACCTGGGGCCTGCAAGCAGGGGTGTTTAGTCCCAGTGAAATAGTGGCTAAGAAAGGGCCACAACTCCTAGTAGAAAAAGACTTACTGTAGTAGGCGTTGAGGGAAGGACGTGGGGGGCTTTCTTATGGTAAACTGAGCAGCTGGGAGCGGTTGGAAAGGTGGGCTGGAAGGCTGGACAGAGTTGGGGTTGAGGACAAGAGGCTTTGAACTCTTGAAGACTGATTTACTGGGCAGGACACTAGTATGCTGGACTGGTGGAATGCTGGTGGTAAATATGATAAAGCTGGGGAATCAAAATACAGGGGGAATAAAGGGCCTCTTAAATGCCTTTCTGGAGCCCTGATGGCGAAACATCAAGTGTTATTTTGGCTATGGGAACACTACAAGGAAGGAGTTATCCTTAGTAGAAATAAATGATGTAATTTATCAAATTATTACATGTACAGGCTGTCAATAATTAATACAGTCTGTCAGTCATCTGTAGACATCATCTGAGGGCGCTTCAAGAGCTCTTAGTTTGATGTACAACAAGTATTGATCACTTGATCAATAGAATGAAAACAATCAAATTATAGTACAGAATCTTATTTCTGTTTAATTTGGTTATTTCATATGTAAGGTTCTGTACCATGAGAGTTCTTGTCAAACTTGCATGGAGGGCGCTTTTACAGCTCTCTATTCAATTATTTGACAAGCAAACATCATGGGACAAGTGTCAACATTTATTATTTTCTCGTGATTAAAAAAGCTTGTCATTTATTTTAATTGTACAAGTTCTTTTAGACTTATTTGAAGTATTCTTATGTTTCCTTTATCCCCTGTTTCGTGTCTTTCATGTGTTATGATATTATTTAACTTATACTGTCTGTATTTGTATAAGTTAATAATAATACAAAGACTATAAAACAGCGTGATATTTATGTCAAATGTTATTTAATATTTTATTTATGTGTTTAAAGGATAATTACATAGTTTATTTAAGTAATTATCCCGTATTTTGAGGACTTCTACTTATTAGAATACTGTCATATTACATATGTTTATACCTAGTAAGTATTTTAGCGCTTAGTAGGAGTATTCTTTAAGTTAATTTTATTATTAGAAGGAGTAAGTTTTCTAGGGTACTTTGGCTGAGGTACCCTAGGTTATTTTACTTGCTCTTTCAGAATATGAAATAATATTCTCACTTATCTCAAAGGTTAATGAGTTATTATTTATTTTATTATGAATTTATTCATGTTATTTGTTTATTACATTATTAATATGTAATAATGTTTATATTCTATAATGTTATCTTTTTCTTCTGTTTATTTTAATTTATGTTACATTATTACTTATGTAATAATGTCTCTTGCATATGTATTTTTTATTTAATTAATTATTACTTATTTATTGTTCTAGTCAGGTTGTCTCTGAACTAGTAGCAAGCTGACAAGATTGATGAAGCCAAGTCGCCATTTGGAGTATTTCCTTGGATGTAACATGATGATCTGGCTTGATTGCAATACAAGCCTCAATCAAATCAGCCATCGTCTGATAATATCGGCACACTGCGGAGTGGAATGACAAGGATAATAACTTATCTGTCTTCCAACCCCCCAGTCTCTCCTCCAAATCAATCCAGCTCAGCTTTAAAGCCTCATAGCTGGAAAATATCGAGTTCGATGCATCTGGGGCCTGTGCAATGTTGGACCAACGACTAAGGAGAAGAGACCAGGAGATTCCTGCAACACACCGTTTTAAAGAATTGTAGGCCCCATACGCAGTCAACCCGTTGAGGGAAGGGCGTAGCGCCGGGTCGATCAAATGTTGAATCAACGCCAAAACACCGTTTGATGTCGCTGGGTTGATCGTCGATGAATCTGAATCAAAAAAAAATTCATTTTGAGTGATACCCTTGACGGAATTCAACACCGACGCCAACCACATTGGAAAATTTGTCCCATCGATGAGTAGTTGTGGGCTGATCTGTTGGCCAAGTTTCTGCCACCAGAGCTGACTGGACACCGAGATTGACGCTGCCGACGACATGCCAGGCATGTTGTTGGAGAGGTTCCTAATTAAAAAAATCTTCAAAAGGTTATCATCAATGCCCGCCAAACCTGTCTTCTCAAGCTCCCGGGCAATGATGGTATCAAGGGATTCAACCTGCTTTGAGTCATTGGAAGCATCTCCTTCAACGGAATGTTGAGTTGGCTCGTCCACCGGGGGTACGGAGGTTGAAGGGAAGGGGATATGTGACTGATCTCCAGACATAGTATTGGAGGAAACAGAAGATTCGGCCAAGACGAAAGGGATGGAGTCGAGGGAATTCTCTGGGATTGAGGGAAGTGGTCGTTGTGGTGGTGTTACTCTTGTACTAAAATCCGGTCGAATAAGGTCTGGCCGGTTAGATCTAGTATGTACCATATATGTGTATAAACAGAGCAAAATAATAAAGCAAGAATCACGGAACGGTGATATAAGCAAGATTTACAGTCTTACATGTCCAAAGAAGGTTGGAACATGAAAGACTATTATGGGGGATATAGAAAAGAGTTTGAAACTTCTTTGACTATCTACAAAAGGGTAAATATTGAAGGACTTATACTAGAATATTTCGCTGGTCACAGCGCGGGCTCATAACCTGTTGATCACTAATCCTAGTATATGTGTTATTGAGAAGAAAACTCCCCCAAGGGAAAATATATTTCAAAGAGATGAAGAAATATATATAGTGTTTGTAAATACATAGTTTGGTTGTTGAGAAAGATAAACACATAACACACTATGTATATAGAATATGTATATAAAAATAACTAATAGTGTGAGAAAATATAAATATAAATATAAAAACATAATCTGACTCAACAAGCTCCCCGTGGCCACCGAAGGCCCTAAACCAACGACTAAAGTGCGATTTGAGCCTTTGGGAGCTGGGAGGTTGCGCGCATCAAATTCTGCCCTCTATAATTTTCTTTTATTTTATTTTATTTATTTTATTTTACTTGTTTTACTTGTTAATTTTATTTTTTTTAGGTAAAGTATTGAATGAGGATGATTGGGGAGGTCACATGTCAGCCTCTGTGATGCCAAGGAGTAATCCTTCTAGCTACACAAGGTGCAAAATAAAAGATAAAGAGCAATATAAAGCTCTGGGAGGGTTTATAAAAGATAATACCAATAAGGATATGAGGTATGAGGGGTAAAAGATAATTAATTATATTAAATAAATTTAATATAATTAAAATTATGAGGGGCCTGATAAATCAGGGGTTGTTTAATCCCTCAAAGGTATCTTGCAAGCAGAGGATTTAGGTACCTGAACACACTGGGGCCTGTAAACAGGGGTGGTTTAAATCCCAGATAAAAGATGGGGGAGAATCTCAAGAGAAAGGGGTTTCTACTTACTAGTAAAAATACCTTAGCAGTCTTGAGGTTCTTCAAGGGGGAAATTGGACAGTTGGAAGCGCTTGGAAAGGTTGTTGGGATGGCTGGATGGACACTGGACAATTTCAAAGGAGTAAAGAAGGGCTAAAGAATAGATACTAGGACCTTACCTGACAGAATAACAATAGGGGAACTATGGTAATATGTGGGTAAGTATGGTAGTATATATGGTAAAGCATGAGGAGGCAAAATACAGGGGGAACAAGGGCTTCTTAAATGCCTTTCTGGAGCCCTGATGGCGAAACACAGGATGTATTTTTGGCTATGGGAATATTTAAAAGGAAGGGTTTAAGATTTAATGTAAATGTATGTAGTTGTTTAATCAAATTTCCATATGTACAGGCTGTCTACTATGGGTACAGCCTGTCTAAGCTCTTTTGCTGGCATCTTGAGGCGCTTCTGAACCTCTGACAAGGTTTGTTAGATGTGTTGATCAAAGGTTTTAATTACATGTCAAAATGTATTGATTAAATATCACATGTACCTGTTGATCACATTTGTCAGAGTTTAATTGTTTTGTATTGTGTACAATGTGAAATACATGTGTTTGTTTGTTCTGTGGGCGCTTCAAGAGCTTCTTGTTTGATCTCTGTCATGCAGGCTCTTTGGGAATGCATGACTGCAGAGATCTGTCAATCAATAATTTCCCACTAAGGATGTAATACATTTTTATTTTGAACAGTTGTTCAATTGTTATTTTCAGAAGGTTCTCATGTTATTTCCTTCCTCTGGTTCGTGGTCTTTGTCCCTCTGAATCATCCTTAGTATGCTTAGTATTTAATTAAATAAAATAAATAAATAAATAGATAATATAGTATATTACTAGTATTATATACTTATATTATTAATGTCATATGTATTTTATTTTATTATGTTCTTATTTAAATACATTATTATTTCGTGGTTTTGTACATGTATTTATGGTTTTTGTTCTGTATTTTAATGTATAATAATTAATTCAGCGCTTTTAGTGGTAATATTCTTTCAAGCTGTTTTACTACTAGAAGTTTTAAGTTATCTGGGGTACTTTGGCTGAAGTACCCTAGGTTATTTTACACGCTCTTTAAGATTATGAAATAATATTTCCACTTATGTTATTATTTATTAGCATATTCATTGTTTTGTACTTAATATTGTATTTGTTTATTTATTATTAATTTACTATGTAATAATGTATTTATTATTTACTTATTACTTTTTTATGTTGCTTTATCTTATTATTATTCATTTATTACTCTTTGTTAAATGATTAATACTATATATTTTTTATTTTTATGTTTATTTTTGTTCTAGTCAGGTTGTCTCTGAACTAGTAGCAAGCTGACATTCCCTACCTTCAAGATAAGTCTCTCTGAAAAAAACTCACAGGTTTTTTTTTTTTTTTTTTTTTCACATACAACTATAAAGACACTTATGATGATCTTTTGGATGCTCTATAGTTTCTGAGGTGAATGGCGCCATCAGGGATATTGTTCTCTGGTAACCATTCATCTTTGTCTGCTGATTGATTTTTATACCTTATTAGATACAATCTTGTGTCTTTTCCTTGTATCCTTTCTTTTTTATCTTTCAAGATTTTATGTACTTTCAGTTGATCAGAAGGTGGTGTATCCATTAATGGGATTTGCTGTGGGGTCATTGGCTCTTCTTCTTCTCTTGTAGAGTATGGTTTAATCAAACTTACAGGAAAAACAGGGTGTTTCCTTGACAATTCTTCAGTTAAGATTACTTCTACCGCATTTTTTCCATGTAGTTGTTTAACTGTAAATGGACCTATAAATGGTGGTTTAAGCTTTCTACTTCCTCCTAAATTGTTGAAGTTAATTGTAGATAACAGAACTTTATCTCCTATCTGAAATTCAGGTTCTTTATGACTTTTGTCCCACCTGTTTTTATTATATTCTACAGCTTCTTCTACACATCTTTTAGCATGCTGATGCGTGGAATCTAACATCTTTTTGAAGTCTAGTGCAGTAGGATGTATATGTGGTAATTTATCATTTAGAGTATCTTTAGGCATGCGTGGTATCCATCCTCTTTCCAGAACATAGGGAGCTTCTTTGGTAGAAGAATGTTTACTACTGTTGTATGCGATTTCCAGAGCAGGTAATAAGCTAACCCAGTCATGAGTATATCCATCATGGTTTTTAAATTCAACTCCAAATGAGCAAAATCTGCGTAGCATATCTTCCAGAGTTTGTATCATCCTCTCCGCTAATCCATCAGTTTGGGGATGATATGCAGTGGAAAATGCTAGTTTAGTACCAAGCATATCATGTAAGTTCCTCCAGAATTCTGACGTAAATTTGGGGTCTCTATCACTGATGATGATTTTGGGTATTCCAACATCAGCCATAATTCTGTTCCAAAATAACAAAGCTACTTCCATGGCAGTATCATCTTTATGATTAGGTATGAATCTAGCTCTCTTGGAGAATCTGTCTACTACTACTAATACTGAATTATAGGAATAAGAACCTCCTGGGGGTAAGCCAGTCACAAAATCCATATTAATTATCTCCCATTTATTGGTAGGTTCAGCTATTTTCTGAAGAAGTCCAAATCTTTTTCCAGTCTGTTTATTTCCTTTCTGGCACGTATCACAAGATTGGATGTATTTGTGGACTTGTTCTTTCCAGTTAATCCACCATGCAGTATACTTGATTCTCTCTACAGTTCTTTCTTCAGAGAAGTGCCCAGAGTTGATATTATCATGACATTCTTTCAAGATGTCATCAATCTGGGATGGGTCACTTAAAACAAGTACACTAGAGTGTCTATTTCTAAAATATAGCAACCCATCTAGTAGAGTGAATTTTCCTAGTTTATAATGTTTGGATAATTCATCTGGTAAGCTAGCAATTAATTCAGGTGAACTGTTCTCATTCCTTAGTATATCCACTAATTTTAAAAGTTCACTATTATTATCATAACTCTTTTGTACTAATTCATAGAAAGCTTTATCTAAATCACATACATGTATTCCTAATATGGGAAATATGTCTTCATCTTCAGGGTCATATGCTGGATTATCTGGGTTATTTGGTAAAGCCCATCTACTCAATCCATCAGCATTTTTGTGTTTAGCTCCTGCTTTATGAATAATAGTCATATGTCCTCTATATTGTTGTATTGCAATTTGCCACCTAAGCATATGTCTATTTGGAGTTTTCATATTCATTAGAGTTCTTACAGCTGTGCAATCTGTTACAACTACAAAATTAGTTCCTTCCAAATAATAATGTAATTTCTCTAATGCCCACACAAGAGCTAAACATTCCATTTGGCTAGCACCATACTTTTTCTCCGTACTTTTGATTTGCCTGGATATAAAGAGAATAGGTTTTTCAGTAGGTTTATCTTCAATTATGAATTCTTGATGCAATGCTGCTCCTAATCCATCTAAACAGGCATCAATATATAACAAAAATGGTTTGTCATAGTCAGGTTGGGCTAGTACAGGAGCAGTTGTAAGAAGTCTCTTTAATTCTTCGTAACTTTGTACTCTATCATAGGTCATCTCAAATATGGTATCATGGTTGCAGAGAGCATACAGATCTTTACTAATATTGGCAAAATTGGGAACATGTTGACGGTAGTAGCTGCAGAAACCTAAAAATGACATTATTTCTGTTCTATTTTGGGGCATTGATTTCATTAGTACTGCAGCAACTTTGTTTTGGTCTATGGCAAGGGACAGTCCAGATACCACTCTTCCTAGTGCTTTGAGTTCTCCATATCCAAAATTACATTTTTTAATTGACATTTTTAAACCAGCTTTTATGGCAGTATGAAGTACTATATTGATTTTCTCTAAATGGGTTTCCCAATCATCAGAATAAATAATTATATCATCTATATATACCATCATCCAATTCTGTCGAATAAATGATCCAAAAATAGAGTCCATCATCCTCTGGAAGTGTGATGGTGCATTCTTTATACCAAAGGGCATTCTTAAATACTCAAAGATTCCTAAATGGCATATTATTCTGAGGAATTTTCTGCTATCAGGTTCTATGGGTATTTGATGGAATCCTTTGAGTACATCCATTGTTGTAATGTACTTGGCTTTGGATAAATTATGCAAAGAATGGTCTATTCTTGGTATGGGATAATAATCTGGTCTAGTATAATTATTTAAGGCACGGAAATCTCCTACCATTCTTGACTTTTCATTATGCCAAGCAATTATAACAGGTGTGGTTACTTCTACCTGTTCATTGTGTCCTACCTTTCTTAATACTTTTAGTTCTTGTAGTTCTTTTATATGAATTTCCAGAGCTTCTCTTGATTTAGGGCTAGAGGGATAAGGAGGTCTTCTTAACTGAGGTGGATACGGTTTATTAACTGTAAGTTCTAATTTCATATCATGTCCTTTGATATTACCAATGGGTTCTTCTATGGTACAAAAGGCCTCTTTGTGCTTAAAACAGGTTTTTAAAACATCTATCTTCTGGTCTTCATTCAGTATTTCACTTACTGCAGCTTGGGATAAATATTCCTTCTGGAAAGATATTAGTTCTTCTGGGGTCTCAGTTTTAGTAATATCTGGTATTTTAATATTGATATTACAAATTTGGAATTTTCTTTTCCATTCTCCTCCAATAGTATAGAATCTATCTTTGCTTTGGAATATATCAATGCCATACATACAGAAAGTGTCATTACCCAGAATTAAATAATCACAAACAGCATCTTGTAGTACCACAAATTCTACTGACAATCTAAGGGATCCTTTAGAATGTGGAAAAATCAGAGGTATGGCTATAACTCCTACAGGTTTCATATTAGAATTACAACTACTAAACTTGGCCTTTGGCATTGGCATCAGGTGTTTTTCCCATTCAGGGTAGTTTTCTTCCAGAAAATTACTGCTGGTGCAAGAACAAAAGGCTCCTACGTCTAATAGTACTTTCATTTCCTTGTTATTAACTAAAACAGTAGTATAACTGGTTTTCCCCATAGTATAGCTCATTCCTGCTTCAGGTTTGTTAGTGAGTAGTTTTGCATCAGATATATGGCCAACTTTTAGTGATTTATCCCATTTTTGAGGTAGATTAGATTCTCCATGAATAGAGTTAATAGACAATTCATCACCAATATCAGCTTGAATGACTGAAATCATAGCTATTTCATCTTCAGTTGGTTCACTAGTAACTATCTCAAATTGAGAGTGGGTGTCTTCTTCACTATCTGATCTAGATTCTACTTCTACAACATTTATCTTTCTACGGGGATTAGGACAATCAGGTTTCTTGTGTCCTTTTTCACCGCAATTGTAGCATTCAGGTATTACCACTTTCTTAGGTATTTCTGCTGGATTATTAATCTTGGGAGATTCTTTTGGTATTTCTCTTCTCTCAGGTAAGTTGTTTCTTGTGTATTTTCTATTCAATCCATTGAGAGTAACCATTTCATGAAGTACACTACTGAATTCAGTTAAGTCCACATCCATAGATTTTAATCTACATCTCATTATAGATTCTAATGTTCCTTGACATTGATTTAGAAGTCTGTCATTGGCTTCCTCATCAGAAACATTGATGTGTACACACTCTATTCTTTTCCTTTGTTTTAAACACCATTCAGCAGCTGTCTCTTTTGTTGGATCAAAATAGTCACTTTCAAATGCTTTACGCTTTTCATTCTTCCAAATTCTGGTACCATAGTGAGCTTTAATTAACTGTTTCCATACAGACCAAGGTTGATTTCCTACAGCTCTACTTTTAGTAATAAACCAAGATGAGGCCATTCCTTCAAATAAAACAGTAAGTCTGGAAGTAATTACAGCATCATCAGCTTGATAAGTTCTTACTATGTGATCAATATACTCTATGAAGCTGATATGGTCATACTCTCCTTTACCATTGAATTTGGGCCAATCTTTGAGAGGAGGCATTAATTTATGTATAGCAGTCATATCTGCTCCTTTATATGGTGTGGTTATTCCAGGATTTTTATTTATTGATTGGTTCTGCATAAAGGGATTATTGAATTTTGGTTGGTCATCATCTATTGGTTGAGAATTATTCCTATAGTTTAAGTCCTGTGGTTTCTCAAGATATTCATGAGTTTTATTATCTTGGAATCTACCATAGTCAAGATTTATATGAGGGGCTTCATCTCTTTCTTGATTTTTAACATGTCTTATTTCCTTGTCACCATATTTGTTCCAGTTATCTTGAACTGGGTTGGTCATTTCCCTTTGTTCAGGAATGATTCCTTGTTCTTGTTTAATTGTTTTTAAAGATTCTATACCTGAAATTATAGTGGATAATTTGGATATTACTTTGTCTTTTAATTTTAGTGATTCTATTTCTAATGTGAGCTCTGATAATTTAGAATTCACCGTAGTTTCTAGGTTATCTAGTTTCTTATTCATGTTATTACTTAGGTTTTGTATCAATTCTTCAATTGTATTCTCTTTTTTCTCCGGTTTCTTTAAAGAATTAATGATGTACTCTGCCATGGTTACTTGGGAAGAGTGTAGTTCCTCGAGGTACTCAAGTGTCCCAAGTGTTGTTTTCTTGGTTTCTTTGACAATGTCTTTGATCATCTCACTGTCCTTGCCAATTTCTATCAGCAACTCGCAATGTCTTCCTGATAAGTCAATAGGCAAAGGAGTTTCTAGTTTCTTTATTACTCCTAAAGCATTCGAGTTTACACATATTTTAGTATTCTCTAAACAATCTTCTATTTTTTTAGTAATAATTCTCAAGTTTGTCTCGCTGTTAACATCAATTGTACTTATATTTCTATTCAACGATTCTAATGAGTCAAATAAGGAGTGAAAAAGACTTGGAGTCGGACTCAGTCTATGTTCTTGTATAAGTTGGCTGCTACATGTAGAAGATCGGTGGCTTTCTTCCAACGGACGGGATCGTCGAAGTTGATCGAGGAGGAGCTGCGAGTCTTGCCTCCGTCTTTCTTTTTGAACTTGAGGTTGGCGAGTTTCTTGGGAGGGGCGGGGAAGTGTATCTTCTTCTCTTCCCAAGGGTTCCAACCCTTTACATACTTTTCGATCTCGTCGTTCGGGATCAATTTTTGGAGTGCTTTCTGGCTCTCTTGTGCCGAGGTCAGTAGCGCTCTCAGCTCGGCGGTAGCCCCCTGTCTCAAAGAGACTTGGCACTGTTTCCAGATGGAAACGTGCTCTTTCACCCGGTGTTTGATCTGGTCTTCTTTCGAAAGAACCTGGATCTCCGGGGTGGAAGGGTGTATCGGGGTAACTGCCGACACAACGAGGGGTCTCTCGTCTACATCCATGGCCGTCTCCTTGTCTTGGTTCTGGAGCTGTTCGGTCGGAGGAACGGGAGTTCCCTCTGGCGTGGCCGGCATCGCTTCCTTGCGAGGTATACTCGTGATCTGAAGGTTGTCGGCCCGTTGTTGTAACTCTTTTGCGGCCTCGAGTTCTTGTCGGACTCGGGAGGAGACCGTATAGGTCTGGGTTGGTTGACCTAGTGGGTTTGACCATTATCAGTTTTTTTTTTTTTTTTTTTTTTTTGTTTTTATGTATTTTTATATAGTTTTTATAAAAGTTTTTATGTTAAAGACTTACTGTTTGTAGTGTCGAGAGGAAGACTAATTCCACTGTCGACTGAAGGAGCAGAGTCTTCTTGGTTATTTTCGAACGAAGCCACTAAAAAAAAATATAAGAATGAGTTTTTTTACTTTTTTTTTTTTTTTTTTTTTTTACTGTATTTTTTTAACTTACTTTTTGTTTGATATCTTTCCCTCGAAAGTCTTTCCTTTTTGGCTTTTAGTTCTCTAAGGTACCTATTCAGAGTGAGTTCCGTTTCTAAATCTCTCTCTTGTCGAATATGGGAGTGGTACGCCGCTAATATTAGTCTCTCTTCTTGGGTAAGGAGATCCCAATCGCTAGGTACGCAGTTCTTGATTTCTTCCTCTTTTCTCAACCTAAGATAACGCAAGTAGTATTGAACTAATTCTGCGTTTTCCTGTAAGTTCACTGGAACAAAAAAGGATGTCAAAAAAAATAATCAGTATATGTAAAAATGATTAGTAGGATATGTATTTTTTTAATTTTCGAAAAAATAAGCAATTTTTATTTACTTTATAGGATATTTTTGTGAGTCAAAAAATAAGGAATAAACAAAACAGATTTTTATGTTAGTTTTTTAGTTTGGGTTTTATAATTTTTTAAAGAGATGATAAAAAATAGAGATATGTATTTTTATTATGTATATATATTTTTTTTAAAAAAAAGCGGATTTTTTATTTCAGAAATAAATTTCAGAAATTTCCCGGCCAGACCCCCAATTGTCAGCCTCTGTGATGCCAAGGAGTAATCCTTCTAGCTACACAAGGTGCAAAATAAAAGATAAAGAGCAATATAAAGCTCTGGGAGGGTTTATAAAAGATAATACCAATAAGGATATGAGGTATGAGGGGTAAAAGATAATTAATTATATTAAATAAATTTAATATAATTAAAATTATGAGGGGCCTGATAAATCAGGGGTTGTTTAATCCCTCAAAGGTATCTTGCAAGCAGAGGATTTAGGTACCTGAACACACTGGGGCCTGTAAACAGGGGTGGTTTAAATCCCAGATAAAAGATGGGGGACACTGCCAGCATAATTGCCTAGGTTGAGTTCATCCCAGTTAAACTAGGATGCAAACAACCAATTTAAAGTAGGTTGGCCTCAACCAATGAAATATAAAACCAAGGGGGGTCCCTTGGATATATATTTCATCAGTTTGATTCAACCAAGTTTGAATTGGTTGAGTGCATCCCAGTTTAACTGGGATGACTTCATCCTAGGCAACAATGCTGGCAGTGGGAGAATCTCAAGAGAAAGGGGTTTCTACTTACTAGTAAAAATACCTTAGCAGTCTTGAGGTTCTTCAAGGGGGAAATTGGACAGTTGGAAGCGCTTGGAAAGGTTGTTGGGATGGCTGGATGGACACTGGACAATTTCAAAGGAGTAAAGAAGGGCTAAAGAATAGATACTAGGACCTTACCTGACAGAATAACAATAGGGGAACTATGGTAATATGTGGGTAAGTATGGTAGTATATATGGTAAAGCATGAGGAGGCAAAATACAGGGGGAACAAGGGCTTCTTAAATGCCTCTCTGGAGCCCTGATGGCGAAACACAGGATGTATTTTTGGCTATGGGAATATTTAAAAGGAAGGGTTTAAGATTTAATGTAAATGTATGTAGTTGTTTAATCAAATTTCCATATGTACAGGCTGTCTACTATGGGTACAGCCTGTCTAAGCTCTTTTGCTGGCATCTTGAGGCGCTTCTGAACCTCTGACAAGGTTTGTTAGATGTGTTGATCAAAGGTTTTAATTACATGTCAAAATGTATTGATTAAATATCACATGTACCTGTTGATCACATTTGTCAGAGTTTAATTGTTTTGTATTGTGTACAATGTGAAATACATGTGTTTGTTTGTTCTGTGGGCGCTTCAAGAGCTTCTTGTTTGATCTCTGTCATGCAGGCTCTTTGGGAATGCATGACTGCAGAGATCTGTCAATCAATAATTTCCCACTAAGGATGTAATACATTTTTATTTTGAACAGTTGTTCAATTGTTATTTTCAGAAGGTTCTCATGTTATTTCCTTCCTCTGGTTCGTGGTCTTTGTCCCTCTGAATCATCCTTAGTATGCTTAGTATTTAATTAAATAAAATAAATAAATAAATAGATAATATAGTATATTACTAGTATTATATACTTATATTATTAATGTCATATGTATTTTATTTTATTATGTTCTTATTTAAATACATTATTATTTCGTGGTTTTGTACATGTATTTATGGTTTTTGTTCTGTATTTTGATGTATAATAATTAATTCAGCGCTTTTAGTGGTAATATTCTTTCAAGCTGTTTTACTACTAGAAGTTTTAAGTTATCTGGGGTACTTTGGCTGAAGTACCCTAGGTTATTTTACACGCTCTTTAAGATTATGAAATAATATTTCCACTTATGTTATTATTTATTAGCATATTCATTGTTTTGTACTTAATATTGTATTTGTTTATTTATTATTAATTTACTATGTAATAATGTATTTATTATTTACTTATTACTTTTTTATGTTGCTTTATCTTATTATTATTCATTTATTACTCTTTGTTAAATGATTAATACTATATATTTTTTATTTTTATGTTTATTTTTGTTCTAGTCAGGTTGTCTCTGAACTAGTAGCAAGCTGACATCACACGCATCAAATGCCGCCCTCCATATGCTATTTGCATAAAAATTAAAAATTAAAAACAAACCGGGTGCCTGCGCAGAAAACTGGGTGCACCGCGCAGCCGCAGCTGTGCAGAAAAACCGGGTGTAAACGCGGAAAAACTGGGGTTTTTTTATTAATGCCCTACATTTATTATTTATTAATAAATTATTAACTTGCAATCATGTCTCTTGCTTTTTATTTTATTTATGTATTTTATTCATTTCATTTATTCTATTTATTTTGTTGTTTTTGTTTTGTTTATTTTACTTGTTTTACTTATTTATTTTATTTGTTTTACATAAAATTTTGAATGAGGATGATTGGGCCCTCCATAATTTTGTTTTGTTTTGTTTTGTTTATTTTACTTGTTTTACTTATTGATTTTATTTGTTTTAAATGAAATATTGAATGAGGATGATTGGGGAGGTCACGCGCATCAAATGCTGCCCTCCATATGCTATTTGCATAAAAATTAAAAATTAAAAAAACCGGGTGCCTGCGCGGAAAACTGGGTGCACTGGGTAGCCGCAGCTGCGCAGAAAACCGGGTGTAAAAGTGGAAAAACTGGGTTTTTTTATTAATGCCGTTTGTTTATTACATTATTACTATGTAATAATGTTTATATTCTAAAATTTTATCTTTTTTAAGGTGTATTATAATTTATTTTACATTATTACTTGTGTAATAATTTCTCTTTCATATGTATTTTCATTATTTAATTTATTTTCATTATTTTGTTCTAGTCAGGTTGTCTCTGAACTAGTAGCAAGCTGACACAAATACATACTGTATAAATTAAGAAATATCATAATACATGAAACACACAAAACAGGGGAGAAGGAAAGCATCAGATAACTTCAAACAAGTCAAAAGAAACTTGTACAATTACAATAAATGACAAGCTCTTTTAATCACCGGAAAAGAACAAATGCTGACACTTTTCCCAGGATATTTGCTTGTCAAATAATTGAATGGAGAGCTGGAAAAGCGCCCATCATGCAATTACAACAAGCATTCTCATGGTACAGAACTTTATATATGAAATAACCAAATTAAATAGAAATAAGCATTTGTACCATAATTTGATTATTTGTTTTAAATATTTATTGATCAACCATAATTTGATTATTTGTTTTAAATATTTATTGATCAAATGATCAATACATGTTGTGCATCAAACTAAAAGCTATTGAAGCGCCTTCAGATGATTTCTACAGATCATTTACAGGCTGTGTTAATTATTGACAGTGTGTACATGTAATAATTTGATAAATTACATCATTCATTTCTACTAAGGATAACTCCTTCCTTATAGCGTTCCCATAGCCAAAAGAATACTTCATGTTTTGCCATCAGGGCTACAGAAGTGCATTTAAGAGGCCCTTTCTTCCCCTGTATTTTGATTCCCCAGCTTTATCATATTTCCAACCAGCATTCCACCAGTCCAGCATACTACTGTCCAGCCCAGTAAATCAGTCCTCAAGACTCAAAGCCTCTTTTCCTTAACCCCAACTCTGTCCACCTTTCCAACCGCTTCCAACTGTCCAGTTTACCTTGATAAATCCTCCCCTCCTCCTCTTCAAGCATACAGTAAGTCTTATTTCCTTAGGAGTTGTGGCACTTTCTTAGCCACTATTTTTACTGGGCACTTAAACACCCCTGTTTGCAGGCCCCAGTGTAAAAAGGTTACAAAGCTTCTCTGCATTTGCAAGAACTAGCTTAGCACAATCCCCTCGATTCAGGGGGCGGGGGACCCGGCGCGCCGAAGGCGCCTTGTCAAGCGAGCCTCAAGAATGAGGGGCTTGTGAGAAAGGTCCCAGCCATTGCCTGGAAGCTTTGGCTTTTGGGGGCTTTTTTTCACTTTTCAATAGTGAAACGCTTGTAAATCCCAAGTAATCCATCTAAATGATTTCTTGTGAGCTTTAGCATGTAGGCCAACTTCTTGGCTTTGGGTACATATTTTTTCAGACTTTGATGAAAAAATGTTGGTTGGTCCATTGGATGTGAGTGGGAGTCTCACTGACAATGGTGACATTGTGAATTTGTTTTTTTATCCCATAGTTTGAAACATTACTTGTTATTATGGGTTGATACATTGAATCTCACATTATCTGTTCAATTTGTACAGGTCTGTAGCAGCCACCAACCCATGCAGCTGGAGACATCCAGAAGTGTTCCAAAAGATGTAACCAAGTGTTACAAAACAGCACACAAATAATGACCCCGAAAAATTAAGCACACACATTTTATAACATTCCAACTTTTGTAGGCAACTTGAAGCACTTCTTTTTATACCTATAGTCTCATCAATGCATGAACTTGGCCTTGGGATTGCCAAAAATGTTTTGAAGCCTGCTGGTGTTAGTCTATACAACAAGATTTATGAAAAGAGTGACATTAAGTTGAAAGAACACATCAAGCAACAATCTTTAGATATCTACAAGCAACCGGCCAAGCCCTTACAAGTTGAAGCTGTTTTTAACCTAGAAAAAGTTTGCAACACTTTCCTTCTAGCTGGAACAGGATTTGGGAAGTCTTGAATATCAGAAATGTATTTCAGGATGATTCCTTGTTCCAAAAAGGTGGTGGTGCTTGTTTTAAATCGTCTCGACGCTTTGGGAGAAAATCAAGTTTTTGAGAAAGAGCAAGCCGGATTCTCAGCAATAAACTTAACCAAGATGAACTTCAATAAAGATATTGCCAATGCAATCATGAATGGAGATTACAACTTTATCTACCTGAGTCCGGAGATTTTTCTCAACAGCAAATCTTTTGACATAGTTTACTTCAACACTACTTTCCAGAACCGCCTGTCTACAATTGTAGTCAACGAAGCTCATATGATCTATGTATGGGGCCTTGTTGAGAGCTCTACATAAAAAAAAACCACCTCAGCCCATACTCGAATTAAGGACTACGGTTTATTCAGACCCTGTTATGGGAAACTTGGACCGCACCTTTTCTTTTGTACAATTTTATTGTTATCTGCAACATGTTGTCCGGTTGCTGTTGATGGAATTTTGAAGAGTCTCAAGATTAATGAAAGAGATATAGATATTCTGCAAGGAGAGCTCACCCAGCCCGAAATCCAAATCATCCACATGGAAATGGAGAATTCCCTTACTTCAACACTTGACTTGATCAACATTATCCCTTCCAGTAAAGACATCTGCAACAATGATATGGTACCAACACTTATTTACAGCGGCTCACGCAATCAAACACTTACGGTTATGGAGGTTGTAGACATGGATCACGGGGCTTCTGGGGATGCATTTGTGCCTCGAAGCACCTGTATACAAAGGTACCATTCGTGCACTGGTGATCAAGACAAGATAGATTGTGTGGAAGACTTTTCAGCAGGAAAGTTTCCTAAAATATCATTGTCAGCTTGCTACTATGACAGAGCAACCTGTCACAAGTTTCCTACAAAAATGATTATAAAAAATATATAATATCAAATAATAGTTAGAATATTATTTGATATTCTGAATCTACACTAAAATTAACCTAGGGTACCTCACTCACAGGTACCCCTAATTCTCACTCCTTCACTATGTAAATTAGCAAAGAAAAACTAGCAAGTACCTTTTTAATAGAAAGTACTTGCCGTAATTAAAATGCTTATATATATATATACATATGCTTAAACCCCACTTCCAGTCACAGAAATGAGGTGTTGTGTATATTAGGGGAGATAGTGTAAATACACCGTGTTTTACTCAAACCCCGCGTACCGCAGTCCGCAGAACCTGAAGTTCAACCCGCGTGACTGAAAGCCCGCACCAAAGTTGGGATATAAGCCCCCGCGCAAGCATCAAGCCCCTTACAGGCTCTCAGCTTGGCATGCTGACTCTACAGTCACTCAGGTACACCCAATTCAACAAAACCACGCCCCAGTAACCTCATTACATATGTTACATATGTAATATAGATTACTGGGGACTAAATAATTAAGAATATTGAATAGTATTACTTATTTGTACATTTAAATAAAATATATTGAGTACACAAACAGTACAATCAATACTGTGGCTTATTATAAAATACTAATAAGCCACTAATATTAATAGTACTAATGTACTACAGACTGTACCTCAATATAAATGAATAAATAATAAATAAATACATTAATAAAATCAATTGGTGACGTGTATTCAAAGGAGGGGCTGCTGAAGCGTCACCAAGAAAGCAGAAATGGCCAAAATGTGGTCCAAAGATCCCACAAGTTGGCCAATAATACCTACAGGGTCCCCAGGGGGAACTCAAGACTATTTAAGGAGCTCTTCAACCGCCCAAAGAAGGCTCCTCATGCTTCCCAATACCCACTAACAACCTTACCCACTTCTTATTAGATATATATCCTTATAACACAGTCTGGTAAGCTTCTTAGTAGTTATTCTTTAGCCCTGTCTTCCCCAACAAACTTCACAGTGACCATCCAGCACAACCATCCATCCATCCAAGTGCTTCAAACTGTCCAGTTTCACCCAGAATATCCCCAAGATCCCTCAAGGTTTATTACTAGTAAGTAATAACACTTCTCTTGAAGATATTCCCCCATTTCCATTCCTGGGATTAAACCACCCCTGTTCCAACAGGCCCCAGTGTTCCAGGTACCTAAATCCTCTGCAATTTATTTGCAAGATACCTTAGAGGGATCTAAACCACCCCTGATTTATCAGGCCCCTCTGGTTTTAATTATATTAAATTTATTTAATATAATTATTAACCTATTTTTCTCTCAATTTTTACGTCACAATTCCCCCATATCCTTTGGGAATTGTAACTTTGTACCTTACCCAGAGTTTATACACTCTTTCCATTTATCCTTGCACCACCTGTAGCTAGAAGGACTTGTCCTTGGTATCAGGGAGGCTGACAATCATGCACTATGGCACTGGGTCTTGGCCAAAACTGGAAGCGAGTCCGGATGGTGGTACACATGGGGAGGGGTGATCCTGCATCAATTGGTCAGATTATAGGCCAATGTGGGAGGGATGGCCGACAGGGACTTGCAGTTATATTTGCTGAGAAGAACCGGCGAAATGGAAAAAACTTGCTCAAGCAGTTTTCTCCTGGTGAATTTCAAAATGATCAAGATCAAATGGATGCACTTTCTATCACTCCTGTTTGCCTCTGGATTGTCTTTTCAATGGACAACTTGTAAGACATATCGAGTCTTTCTATTAAAACAACAAGAGACACCAACATGATTTGTATAATCACTTCTACATAGGCTCAGCTACATCCCGCTCTGGGAGGATGATCCAGCATACATTAAGGAGAAGGAGCAAGATATTGATAATGGAATGAGCAAGTGCAAATGTTCCAACTGTGCTGTAGCTGAACTTCCAAGATTATTAAATCACCTTTTCTTTCCAAATAAGGAAAACTTTGACAGTATCATAAACAACAATTATCACACAAACAAAGTTCGAGATTCCAATACCAAATACCCAGCCAAGCGGCCTTCACTTCGCAAAAGGAAAATACCAGACAATGAACAGCCAGATTTTTCAGCATTCAAGGCTTGGCTGATTTCTGATTTACATGAGGATTACAATAGGCAATTTGAAGCGGGAGGGCCTATATGTGCAGAAGATGTATTTGGTGAAGAAGAGGCCAAGGCCATAGTTTCCTACATGCATCACATTCACACACCACATGATGTTTGAGGTATAATTGGGGGGGGGGGGGGGGATGTTACAAAGGCCAGCTTGAGTGGCTATACAATCAAATCATAAAATTCAAGATCTCTTTAGACAGCAATACTGCCTTCAATGGAAAGGAAACGCTGAAGAAGTCAAGATTATCATCCTCATATATTCAGAAGCCTGCCCAAAGGGTTGCACCACAAGATTCAAACGAAAACCCTGTGCACTCTAACCCAAAGATTGGAACTAGACTTCCAACCAAGAAGCAGCTTGCAGCTGCAGCCAGCCGAAGAAAATCTCTTGAGAAGATCGCTCAAAAAGAGATGCAGTTGATGGCTGAAAAGAAGCGCAAGGACCAGGTTTTGCAGATTATGGAAGATGCCTTTGAGAAGCTACAGAAAGATAAAGAAGAGATCTCGAGAATAGCTGAACCATCAAATTCACAGGTAACTGTGAATAATTAATCACAATTTCAGCCAACTGAGCATGGTTCCATCTAAATTTCAACAGAGCTTGATTCATCTGTTCCAATGTCATTGTCATCTTTGGCTGTTACAATATGCAAATGTTTTTTTTGCTTGTTGTGTGATAAGTGCTTCTTGAATCTTTTAAGTTCTGGGTCCTTTGTTTGAATTGTACTCTTCAGCTTGGAAAGCCCCAATAAATAAGTGTTTTCTGTTTTGTCAAACTTTGATGAAACCATGCTGGGTTTATCTCCCAAAATGTCACGGTTGTTGGCCATCTGCATGAACATTCCAAGTGATCGTGTGTCCAGCTTGTTTTTGTGCAACTGATGCATCACGGGCGTTGATAGACGCACGCCAACAGCGTACGCCAACGCCAACCCGCACGCCAATTTTTTTTGGCTTGAGGGGCCTACACACCAATTTTTTTTGGCGTGTAGGGTCTACACGCCAAAAAGAAACCGCGTGTGAGACCCGCACGCCAAAAATGGTGTGTGGTTCCCACACGCCTTTATTTTTGGCGTGTGGGCCCCGCACGCCAAATAGAATTGGTGTGTAGGGCCCGCACGCCAATTGTTTGGCGTGCACTCCCACACGCCAATTGTCTGGCATGTGGGAGCGCACGCCAAACAATTGGCGTGCGGGTCCCACACGCCAATTGTTTGGCGTGTGGGGGGATATTCCATGCAATATCCCCCGCTCACATAAT
The DNA here is from genome assembly GCA_007896445.1 of Puccinia hordei. Lineage (NCBI taxonomy): Eukaryota > Fungi > Basidiomycota > Pucciniomycetes > Pucciniales > Pucciniaceae > Puccinia > Puccinia hordei. Next base: position 628,951 of record RDRW01000096.1, read on the forward strand.
TGAGTGGGAGGGCCCATTCGATTACGTGAGCGAGCCCCCTCTTGGCTGACGAGGTTATACAACCTCTTCAGCTGGGAGGACTTCCTCCCGGCCCAACGCTGTATAACCTCGTCAGCCGGGAGGACTTCCCCCCGGCTGACAAGGTTATACAACCTCGTCAGCCAGGAGGAAGTCCTCCTGGCCGACAAGGTTGTATAACCTCGTCAGCCGGGAGGACTTCCTCCTGGCCAATGAGGTTATACAACCTCGTCGGCCAGGAGGAAGTCCTCCCGGCCGGCAAGGCTATACAACCTCGTCGGCCAGGAGGAGGTCCTCCTGGCTGATGAGGTTGTATAACCTTGTCAGCCGGGAGGACTTCCTCCTGGCTGATGAGGTGATACAACCTCGTCAGCCAGGAGGAAGTCCTCCCGGCCGGCGAGGCTATACAACCTCCTCGGCCAGGAGGAAGTCCTCCCGGCCGGCAAGGCTATACAACCTCGTCAGCCAGGAGGACCTCGTCGGCCAAACCTTGTCAGCCGGGAGGAAGTCCTCCCGGCTGACGAGGTTATACAGCCTTGTGCCGGGAGGAAGTCCTCCCGGCTGACGAGGTTGTGTAACCTTGTCAGCAGGGAGGGGGCTTGCTCACGTAATCAAATGGGCCCTCCCATTTGATTATGTGAGCGAGGGGGGACCTGCACGCCAATTTTTTGGCGTGCGCTCCCACACGCTGTGGGAGAACTTATATACCAGAGGTGCAGCACTGAAGCTGAGCCCGCTGCCGCGGGCTCAGCGGCAGACTGAGGCTGAGGTAAGGGGGGGACTTTCCAAATGTCATCGGACATTCCGCGGGGAAAAGCATGGGGCGCAGTGTGTGACATTCTATAGTTGGCGCGGGCGATCGGTTGGGCGGACAAAGGTCGCTTCAGTATGCGCAACGTAGGGGACCGGGCAGAACCACGGGGCTCGGGGCGCCAGGCCGCAAGCGGAGCGGGGGCAGAGGGAGCGGAGTCGTGCGCAGGGGAGCAACAGACGACTGCGGGGGTCAACGGGGTATAGGGGTCGGGGGCAGGCTGCGGTGCGATGCGGGATTGAGGAGACAGGCAAGTAGGGCTCCAGGAACAGTACCGGCGACTGCGGGACATGATCGGGGGACTGTTGTATAAATAGAGGGTTGTACGAGGGTTGCGGGTCTTATCTTATCTTATCATCAAAGTAGATAGCTATCAACTACAGCGCGCATAAGAAATCTCATTGTTTTAGAGCTCTCTCAGCGACTATTCAGCGTGTGCGGACAAGCGGAACTGTGAAGGAAAACATCAGGAAGACGAACGCAAGAGGAACGGTCCCCTTGCTGAGTAAAAGGTGTTGTAGGGAATCCAGTCAACTATCCACTAACAGTTGTTTATCCCGCAGAGGAAATCAAAGAACCACCAGAACCAACCAGGAAGAAGGGTGTCAGCTTGCTACCATGTCAGAGACAACCTGACTAGCACTAATAATATAACAGATAAATTACCACTGTTACATATAGAGATGTAGTATTGCATTGATACTCACAAAGCAGTAAAATAATGAATAAAATATAAAAACACATGTAAGATACATATAAAACACAGCATATTATTTAATATTCTTATTCTACGCATAAAATAACCTAGGGTACCCCAGGCAAAGTACCCCTGTAACTTTACTCCTTCTAGTAGTAAATCCACCTTAAACTACTATAATCATGAGGATCCACATGAATAGTAGAATATACAAAATGTATGACGAACAGAATAAACATCATACATAAATAATATTATATAGAAACTTGAAAGAGACATATGTAAACATCTTTAAATACATATTTGACATTTGTGGCCCAATTGGGATGACAGATTACCAATGGTAATCATGACAAATTTTTTACATAGTTACCACTTCAGTTGGACACTCTGAAGCGAACACTTGAACCTTATTACATGACAGTAACAGTGGTAACACTCACATGTCAACCATTGACATCATTGCCAATCTGTCATGGCTCATCCTTAGTAGTTACTACTAAGAATCATGACACAGGACAGCCCTCTCTAGCACTCCTGTTTCGCCACCAAGGCTCCAAAGAAGATATTTAAGAGGCTCTTCTTTCCCCTTGCTATATTCCCCATCATCTTTTATACATACAACATACATACATAGCATTCCACCAGTCATAGTAACCAGTGTCCTGCCCTGTAAGTTTGTCTATTATAGACCTGATCACTCAGCCCTCTTTCTTCACCAACTGCCAGTCTTTAGCCCATCAATCCAACCGCCTCAGCCTGTCCAGTAACCCATAGAAGTGCCCCTTCCTTCCAGAAAAGACCATAACAGTAAGTCCTTTCTTTCAGGAGTTGTGGCCCTTCTAGCCATCTTTACTGGGATCAAAACAACCCCTGCTTGCAGGCCCCAGTTGTAAAAGGTCACCAATTTCCTCTGCTTTTGCAAGAAAACCTGTGGAGGGAACTAAAACACCCCTGCTTGCAGGCCCCTCCTTAAAAAATATATCCTTATATTTTTTATATCTCATATCACCACCATATTACCACCCTTTTCTATCTTTGCACCCTGTGTAGCTAGAAGGATCTTAGTCCTTGGCATCACAGAGCGTGACAAAGGGCAACCTACCATTTCTGTCACCGAGGTCGCCTTTATTTCCACAGCGTTCAAAGTGAGCTCCTGTAAATTGAGAGTACGGAGGAGGGAGTCGTTTGGGACATGGATGTAGCCCCAGGTCCCACAAAAGATATTGGACCGGTTGCCTACTTGTCAGCTTGCTACTAGTTCAGAGACAACCTGACTAGAACAACAATAAACATAAAATAAAAAATGTAGTATTAATCATTTAACAAAGAGTAATAAATGTGTAATAATAAGATAAAGCAACATAAACAAGTAATATGTAAACAATAAATACATTATTACATAGTAAATTAATAATAAATAAACAAATACAATATTAAGTATAAAACAATGAATGTGCTAATAAATAATAACATAAGTGGAAATATTATTTCAAAATCTTAAAGACCGTGTAAAATAACCTAGGGTACTTCAGCCAAAGTACCCCAGATAACTTAAAACTTCTAGTAGTAAAACAACTTAAAAGAATATTACCACTAAAGCGCTGAATTAATTATTATGCATTAAAATATAGAATAAAAACCATAAATACATGTGCAAAACCACAAAATAACAATGCATTTAAATAAGAACATAATAAAATAAATACATATGACATTAATAATATAAGTATATAATACTAGTAATATACTATATTATCTATTTATTTATTTATTTTATTTTAATTAAATACTAAGTACACTAAGGATGATTCAGAGGGACAAAGACCACAAACCAGAGGGAGGAAATAACATGAGAACCTTCTGAAAATAACAATTGAACAACTGTTCAAAATAAATATATTACAACCTTAGTGGGAAATTATTGATTGACAGATCTCTGCAGTCATGCATTCCCAAAGAGCCTGCCTGACAGGGATCAAACAAGAAGCTCTTGAAGCGCCCACAGAACAAACAAATACATGTATTTCACATTGTACACAATACAAAATAATTAAACTCTGACAAATGTGATCAACAGGTACATGTGATATTTAATCAATACATTTTGACATGTAATTACAACCTCTGATCAACACATCTAAACAACCTTGTCAGAGGTTCAGAAGCGCCTCAAGATGCCAGCAAAAGAGCTTAGACAGGCTGTACCCATAGTAGACAGCCTGTACATATGGAAATTTGATTAAACAACTACATGCATTTGTATTAAATCTTAAACCCTTCCTTTTAAATGTTCCCATAGCCAAAAATACATCCTGTGTTTCGCCATCAGGGCTCCAGAAAAGCATTTAAGGAGCCCTTGTTCCCCCTGTATTTTGCATCATAATGCTTTAATATATATACTACCACCTGTACCCGCTTACATAGCTTTTACAATTGTTATTCTGTCTGGTAAGGTCCTAGTATCTGTTCTTTAGCCCCTTCTTACTCCTTTGAAATTGCCCAGTGTCCACCCAGCTCTTCCAACACCCTTTCCAAGCGCTTCCAACTGCCCAATTTCCCCCTGGAAGAACCTCAAGTCTGTAAGGTAATTTATTACTAGTAAGTAGATAAACCTTTTTCTTGAGATTCTCCCCCCCATCTTTTATCTGGGATTTAAACCACCCCTGTTTACAGGCCCCAGTGTGTTCAGGTACTTAAATCCTCTGCTTGCAAGATACCTTTGAGGGATTAAACCACCCCTGATTTATCAGGCCCCTCATATTTTTAATTATATTAAATTTATTTAATATAATTAATCATATTTTACCGCTCATACCTCATATCTTTATTGGTATTACAACTTATAAATCCTCCCAGAGCTTTATATTGCTCTTTATCTTTTATTTTGCACCTTGTGTAGCTAGAAGGATTACTCCTTGGCATCACAGAGGCTGACACTACTGATAAATCATGCACCCGCTGCTCCATGTTGATGTTATCAATACATATACTGGGGGCCACCGGTATGTCCTTCTGCACAGCCATGACCTTCCTGATCGTCTCCTGGCGTTCTTTTGATAAACTCCTCATTGCACTAATGGCAGTTCTCCTTGATGATGCCAAACCTAGATAGTCCAAGTATTCATGTATGCGCTCAGAACCCCACAAGCAAAGAAGCGCACTGAGTTCCTAAGTTGTAGGCCATTGTGCCTTTGGTTGTGGGCAAACACTGCAATTGAGCAGATTGTGGTGGCAATCTAGGAAGAGGTTAATTTTAGCAATGATAGAGTATTGGGTCAGTTATGTATGGATAAGCTTCAAACATAACCAACCCTTGAGATTCGGACATTGACATAGTCCCTCCCAGTTAGCTTGTGCAGGTCGGAGGCATCACCAAAACTCACTGTCTCAGCTGTATTGTCAGAGGCCTCATGAGTCAAAGTGTCTTCTTCTAGTGTATCATTGTCTCCCATAGTGTTATCAGCCATGCCTCTCTGCTGAAGCATTCCAAGGATCAATCCATACAAGAACGGCAGATGTTCCTCTGTCATAATCTTTTCTTCAGTGTGCTGTTCTTGGGGAGTAAAGAATGAAGATTTGACCGCGACAGAGCTATGGAAAGCCCCTTGGGGATAATGACCGTGGGTTCCTATGTCAGCTTGCTGTACTCTACTCCACTTATTGTGGCGTGTACAGTAAGGACTAAGAAGTATTTTACACTTTAAAAAGTGTAAATAGACAATTTCCAATAAAAGCAATTACTTAAGTGTTTGTTAAACACTAAGTACAAAAAAAAACAGGTTATAACCCTGCTGCCAAAACTTCTATTAAGGGATTTAAATCCTAGAAGGGCTAACCAGATTGATACACGGTTCTTCCAATTCAATTAAAAGTATTTAATTGATTGGGGGGGATTTGGTTGAGGAATTTTAACTATTTAAGATAGTATATAAATAAAGGCCAGTCCTCCTTACTTACAGGAGAAGGTGAGCGCCTTTGTAGCTTATAATAAGTTATCTGGTGTGGGTTAAAATTGATGGGGGGAGGATATCTTCAATTTGGTGAAGAGACCTCCTCCTTAAATAATAAAATATTTGTATTAATTCCTCTGCAATTCAATTGTCAGTGGGGATTGGGGCAATATTGACAGGTGATTCTGATCAGCCTGTTCGTGGTAAGAAAGGAAGCATGGTGTCATTGTTAATTAAAATGTCACCATGTTTATTAATTAACTTAATTTAATGTTTATTTTTCTTAATTAAACTAAGTAATCCTTAATCACATGTACATGTAATTTCCTTTGGGGTTGGAGCTTAAAAAAGTGCTTGCTCTGGAGAGTTAAACATGTGGGATTTACTTCATAAGTCATTACTGCATAATTAATATACTTTACATAAAGATTTACCCTTATTCATGTGTAATTTTATACTATGAATTACTATGGGTTAATCTTGGATCTTCCAGGAATTTCATGAAGAAAACTACGCCAATAAATGGTTCTTTATCCATTTATTGCATGTTTGAAAATCAATTTTCCAAAGATTTTCATAAATTAAATTATAACTTAATTTTAGTAAAAGATAGATATAATTTAAATAAATGATTTTTATTCAATGTGGTCATGAGTGTGGCTTGAACTCAGGTCCTTATGTCAATGACAGTTAATACTGAGCCAGTCGCTTACTGTTAGACTATTGTACCATTTGATAAAATGATAAGGTCTAACTTCCCTTTTGTTCAGACTATAAAAATAATAAATAAAGAATAATAATAATTATTCAAGCTTGCAGTTTTCAAGTATTACATGTTACATTATTACATGTTACATATATTACATGTTACATTATTACATGTTACATAATACATGTAATATCTTGGTGGCTGACATCCTACCTGTGATACAAGTTCCTGAACCGCCTGAAGTGAATAGAAAGTGATAATGAATCTCCAGTATTCACAACCATGAATTTTTGGAAGATTTTCAAACCTGTTCCTGAATAAAAGTGGACCAGTTTTCACGACCACCATCCGATCTTTGTATTTCATGACCCAAAATTTTAAGCAATCTCATTGTTGAGCCAATTCCCCTTGGCTGAGCCCACAAACGACGCAGGTAAGCTATCTCAGAATCTTCAGAGCTTAGAAATATCTCCAAGAAACGCTTTGGAGTCATCTTTTTTGGGTTTGAGTTTAAAATGTAACATATCTGGATGACCTTCTTGGTCTCGACAGGTATTTCCTTAACTATGGTTTTGAAAAAATGAGTCTTGCTGGGCAGCGAGGCATCTAGCATGGTGCAAAGTGCAACAATGCAGCTGACTTAAGTATCTGTAATAATACATTTCAAAGGGTACATTGGAAACGTCTTACAACTGCACCAATTACTAGAAAGAGACCTCAAGAGTTTGTAACAAGGTCTACAAGGCCGTATGGGATTGCATTTATCCATCTGATACAGCTGTAATACAGAATGTTGAAATGCATAGGTACATGGTGAGGGAGTATTGAAGAAGATGATAGAAGAATTGGGAATAATCCTGAGGACCTTCGTGAAACTCATGGAAAAATGAGAATTCAATTATTTTCTTGAGGGTCAAGTCCTCAATCTTGGGCCACCTGTTCATTACAGAAATGAGGGTGTTGATAAACGCACGCCAACGCCAACCCGCACGCCAATTTTTTTTGGCGTGCGGGGCCCACACGCCATTTTTTTTTGACGTGTAGGGTCTACACACCAAAAAAAAAGGGCGTGTGAGACCCACACTCCAAAAATGGCGTGTGGTTCCCACACGCCATTTTTTTTTGGCGTGTGGGCCCTGCACTCCAAATAAAATTGGCGTGTGGGCCCCGCACGCCAATTGTTTAGCGTGCGCCCCCCTCGCTCACATAATCAAATGGGAGGGACCATTCGATTACGTGAGCGGGGCCCCTCCCGGCTGACAAGGTTATACAACCTCGTCAGCCGGGAGGACTTCCTCCCGGCACGAGGGTGTATAGCCTCGTCAGCCGGGAGGACTTCCTCCCGGCTGACGAGGTTATACAACCTCGTTGGCCAGGAGGAAGTCCTCCCGGCTGACGAGGTTATACAACCTCGTCGGCCAGGAGGAAGTCCTCCCGGCCGACAAGGTTGTATAACCTCGTCGGCCAGGAGGACTTCCTCCTGGCAGACGAGGTTATACAACCTCGTCGGCCAGGAGGAAGTCCTCCCGGCCGACAAGGTTGTATAACCTCCTCGGCCAGGAGGACTTCCTCCTGGCTGACAGGTTGTATAACCTCGTCAGCCAGGAGGAAGTCCTCCCGGCCGACGAGGTTGTATAACCTCGTCGGCCGGGAGGAAGTCCTCCCGGCTGACGAGGTTATACAACCTCGTCAGCCGGGAGGAAGTCTTCCTCCTGGCCAACGAGGTTGTATAACCTCGTCTGCCAGGAGGAAGTCCTCCTGGCCGACGAGGTTGTATAACCTCGTCGCAAGTATAAGAATTGGTAGCATCAAGGTTAAAAAGTAGATTTCAGAGGGGAAATTAAGAAAATCGATTTTATATGTATGCAATGTAAATAGAGTTCTAAGTCGATCAGAAGACAGTAAAAGGCACCTGGTATCGTGAAATGTTTGGGGGGGTGTAGGGGATGATGGTAGGTGGTGGCCAGTTTGTATGGACAGCAAGCCATCCTTTATAGTTTCTAGGGTTCTCTTGTGAATGATCATCTTGTCATTTGTTGAGTGCTTGAGCATGGTGTGCGTGTCCTCACCATAGGGGGCACAGGAGGCCCTCGCAGATAATGCATGCAAATCCGTGATGACACACCCTTGTGTATTTTATTGGTAACTACATGATCAGCCCTGGATTAGCAGGATTGATCACGGCATGTGAAATTACATAATTTATGTTTGATTACGGCATGTGATATTGCATAGTTTAGGTCACTATAGCTACTGTCCCAAAAGCAGACATTGTGGATTTTTTCAATTTGCGTTGAAGCACTTTACATTTCTGAAGAGCTTCAATTTAAACTCTTTTGGTTCTCTCACTCATCGTCTATCCCAAAAGTTTTTTTTATCAAAGATCTCCAATTCATGGGCGACAAGAATCAGTTCATCTTTGTGCTGAGTAATTTTGGTTGCGGATTGGTGGATTTGTGAACCGGCTCTGGTATGTTTATTATCTGTCATATACAAACCCATTGAAGCCCTCATGGAAAGCTCTTGATGAGGTTACGCAATCTTGCTGACTTGAAATCATTTTCATGCAGGCTACAATTGGTCTGATCGACAGAAATTGGATTTTGGTCTTGTACGCCTCAATTTATGGTCAAGGGGCCCGACGATAACAAGGTCGTACTGACACATAGAAAGCCCCCTGGCCACGAGGACACAAAAGGGGAAAAGAATAGAGATCAAGATGGAGACCAGGAGGGAGAGAACGAGGGAGCGAAAGAGGAAGTGAACGAGGAGGCGCAAGCGAAGAAGAAAGAAAGATCGAACATTAACAGGTTGGCGATCATTAACGTCGTCTCGAAGAAAACAATCGTGAATAATAAGATCAATCATGCACCATATTCGGGTCGGTTCATCACCACCAAAGCCGTGTCAGAGCAGAAGGAATCATCTAGCAAAGATGAACTCTTAGATGGCTTGGTTTTGATCACTGAAAGTTAAGGCTTGATCCGGGCAGGAGAGGCTGTGGATGATCACTTTTGTTCAAGTATGGATCAAGCGCTACGGATCGAGCAAGAGCTTGGGATTTCGACTCAGTTGCCTTTCCAGGACCTCTTCCAGACTAAGTCGGACCGTCCCCAATCTCACGTGGAGCCTATGAACCTCAATGGAGGCCAGACCAATGACCGGGAACTAGACTTCGAGTTCAAGCGATTGTGCAATATCTCGCCTCACCTCGTCCCGCCCAGTCGACTACTCTGGTCCTCGCTTATTCACCCAGCTAAACGACCGACTGATACCTCAAATAAGTCGACTCAATTCAATGGTCTTCTCGTCTAATTTCTTGAAACTTTCCATCAATTCACTCTTGTCCTTCTCCTTCTTTTCAGCCTTTTTAGCCCGCTGTGATTGCTCATCCATTTTGTAAAATCGATCTTGCTACATATCCGTTAAGTTTGAGTCTGCCTATCCTTCATCATTGCCTTACTCATAGTCAATGGAGCACCCAATTTTCAACCGGTTCTAGCTTATCAACGTTATGGTTTGAGGTAGATTCCACCTATAAACCACAAACAACCCGTCAAGTGCCTTTTTGGTAGAGCTGAAAATCCTTTCTGCTCCCGTGAAGAGTATGGCATAACAATCAAGCCTCTCCTCCGGTTCCACCAGAGGAGATCAGGCTTTCTTCAGCTTGGAACCAGTCCTTTCTTCACCTTAGAACCAGTCATACGTATATGAACATCGCGGAGGTAAACTGGGGCTTCTGTCTGTTTGACTGCAAGCTTGCAAGAATCAATGATTCTCATTCCCTAGGGTGAAAACTTGCCACATATAAACTTCAGCATTTGACACATGTCTTACAGATGTTGCAGTCAAGAATTACACCACTATTGACAATGAACTATGCTAAAAATAGAATTGCAAGATAAGAACAAGAAAGGAAATACTTTCTGAAAAAAAAGAAACAAACATGGTTTAACCAGGAAATCTTGATGTACAAAAAGTGTGAGCTTGCATGATGTTTCTTGATTCATAAGAAATAAAACATGGCTCCACAAGAGAATTAAAATCTCATACAGGGTAATTAAAGATGTTTTGTAGATTCATAAATCCATTTGACAAGGCCATAACTCTTAACCAGGCTTCTAAATAATCCGTGCCAGATTTCACTAACTCCATACGGAACAGGCTGATATTTCCAAAATGGTGTGTCAATTTGAAACTGTGATTCATGGTTTGAATGTGAACTCAAATGCACTCACTTGCTCTTTGGGTATTAAGCTTTGGATCAGTTGGGGATCCGATCGGGCATTGGTACCATTGTTTATCTGTTCCTCGGACATCTTCAAGCCAGATTTACATCTCAGCGAGTTGGACAACAGTAAATACATTGGTGCCAAAACAACTCACTAAGATATCCTTTGTGTGTATTAACCACATACGATAGTAGTTGTACGGCTTTGGGAGGTCGACTAGTGTCTAAGTCTGTGGTTTCAGGACGATTTATCTTGTAAGGTATGCATTTCTGGAATGAGAATTTATCCCCTGATATCATCGATACATTAGTGTGTCATGGCAGAGTGAATTCAATTCAATCAGAATTCCAAAATTTACTGATAAACATAAAAGATCAAAAAGGTAGCTCACAGGGGGCTGAATTGATTTGGCAAGTCGAAGTTTGGCACGATATCTTTGTCTTCTGACTCGTGTCAATGCATTCTGCCACACATCAAAAGAGTTAGGTTTGTTTTGAAACAATTCAACAAACTGGTTATCTATGCTTACCGGCCTCGTCAATGCCAGGACGTGTTATGGGGTGGAAAGATTTATCACATGTTCGGGTTTCGGTAAGAACCAGTTCTGGATGGAGAGTTACCATGAGGGCTACTACTAACAGGGCACTATTTAATCCTTTTAAACAATACATGATGGGAATTTGTGGTGGTGTGGATAAGATGGCACAATGATAACGGTGTAAATTTGATGGCGGCCTTTCTTAGCGTGAAGGATGGGGGATTAGGTATGTCTATTCCGATGCTCTTATAAAGATTCAGGGGGATTGACACAGGAGCTGATTCCTTGGTGTATCACCTTAGTTGTGTTTCGGTCGACTACCTACCTGAGTCAGTGCCATGGGTCTCCATAGGGTCTCGGGATCCGGGTATAGACTTTTTAAAATAGATTAATAATGCTTTCTCCTCAGGAGTTGGGTGTTCCCCACCGTTGGTAAGACAACCTGGATCTTCGACTCGGTGTCACTGTTGATTTCCAAAAAAACAAGTTATCTGAAGCCGCTGTTGCACCGAGCCATGTCAATCTCCATAGTTCCTGATTGGCAGAGGGAAGGAGGACCATCCGCGAAGCGGGGCGGGACAGTATTTTGGGAAACTGTCATTAAGAGGGCCGGGTTCTTTGACATTATAGGATGGGATTTTGTTGGTGGAATCGGAGATTCTCCTCCTTCAAAGCTTCTCAATCAGAGGGCCTGGTACGTCACACTTGTGGAAGAGCCTGTTTTTTGTGTCAAAACACTGAGGGTCGTAGACATCAGGTTTGTAATATTTTGTTCAACTTCAAGAATATGAGTGAATTTTCCTCCACTTCACAACATCCTAATAGAACCAAAACATCATGGAAACAGCTGGCAGTGGGGTCTGAGAAATTGAAGATTTCTTTTGAAAACAGAATGCGTGAGTTCATCCTCGTCTGTCCGCACTCACTGAGATGAAAATATTTTTAACCCGGATTGAAGGCAGGTTCAAAACATTTTTCTGCACCCGTGGTGTAGCAGCAGTCAGCTACAAATGTTATCTGTCCTGTTGCTCTCATACATGTCATCTCATGTGTGTGAATTTTAGTTCACAACCAAATCATCAGAAATTTTTGCCCAAACAAAGTTGTGTAGAACACTATTGTCACGCTCTGTGATGCCAAGGACTGGTATCCTTCTAGCTACACAAGGTGCAATTTTTTATTATTATTATTATTAATATTAAAAGATTATAAATTTAATTGGGAGGGGCCTGCAAGCAGGGGTGGTTTAGGTGCTCTCCAAAGGTGTTCTTGCAACTAACTTAACGCAAGTCCCTTTCTTTGGAGGGCCCTGGTGAAGCTTGGGCTGGCGCAAAGCGCCCCTCACGCGAAGCGCCAGCCTCCAAAGGGAGGACTTGTGACTAATGTCAGATTTTGGGCTGGAAGCTGGGAACATTGTTGCAGGGAAAGGTTTTCCCTCATGTTGCCCCCACCTTCCCAGATGATATTTGACCTGCCAAATAGACGGGCCAAAAGGCCTGATTTTTCTCATCATTTCTGGGGCGTTGATAAACGCACGCCAACGCCAACCCGCACGCCAATTTTTTTTGGCGTGCGGGGCCAACACACCATTTTTTTTTGCCGTGTAGGGTCTACACGCCAGAAAAAAAGGGCGTGTGAGACCCACACGCCAAAAATGGCGTGTGGGTCTCACACGCCATGTTTTTTTTGGCGTGCGCACGCCAAATGAAATTGGCGTGTGGGCCCCGCACGCCAATTGTTTGGCGTGCGGGTCCCCCCTCGCTCACATAATCAAATGGGAGGGACCATTCAATTATGTGAGCGGGGCCCCTCCCGGCTGACGAGGTTATACAACCTTGTCAGCCGGGAGGACTTCCTCCCGGCACGGGGGTGTATAGCCTCGTCAGCCGGGAGGACTTCCTCCCGGCTGACGAGTTATACAACCTCGTCAGCCAGGAGGAAGTCCTCCTGGCCGACAAGGTTGTATAGCCTCGTCAGCCGGGAGGACTTCCTCCCGGCTGACGAGGTTATACAACCTCGTCAGCCAGGAGGAAGTCCTCCTGGCCGACAAGGTTGTATAGCCTCATCGGCCGGGGGGACTTCCTCCCGGCTGACAAGGTTATACAACCTCGTCAGCCAGGAGAAAGTCCTCCTGGCCGACAAGGTTATACAACCTCGTCGGCCAGGAGGAAGTCCTCCCGGCCGACAAGGTTGTATAACCTCCTCGGCCAGGAGGACTTCCTCCTGGCTGACAGGTTGTATAACCTCGTCAGCCAGGAGGAAGTCCTCCCGGCCGACGAGGTTGTATAACCTCGTCGGCCAGGAGGACTTTCTCCTGGCTGACGAGGTTGTATAACCTTGTCAGCCGGGAGGAAGTCCCCCCGGCCGATGAGGCTATACAACCTTGTCGGCCAGGAGGACTTCCTCCTGGCTGACGAGGTTGTATAACCTCGTCAGCCGGGAGGAAGTCCTCCCGGCTGACGAGGTTATACAACCTCGTTGGCTGGGAGGACTTCCTCCTGGCTGACGAGGTTGTATAACTCGTCAGCCGGGAGGAAGTCCTCCCGGCTGACGAGGCTATACACCCCCGTGCCGGGAGGAAGTCCTCCCGGCTGACAAGGTTGTATTGGTCCCTCCCATTCGATTATCTGAGCGAGGGGGGACCCGCACGCCAAACAATTGGCGTGTGGGACCCGCACGCCAATTGTTTGGCGTGCGCTCCCACACGCCAATTGTTTGGCGTGTGGGAGCGCACGCCAAACAATTGGCGTGCGGGGCCCACACGCCAATTTCATTTGGCGTGCGCACGCCAAAAAAAACATGGCGTGTGAGACCCACACGCCATTTTTGGTGTGTGGGTCTCACACGCCCTTTTTTTCTGGCGTGTAGACCCTACACGGCAAAAAAAAATGGTGTGTTGGCCCCGCACGCCAAAAAAAATTGGCGTGCGGGTTGGCGTTGGCGTGCGTTTATCAACGCCCCAGAAATGATGAGAAAAATCAGGCCTTTTGGCCCGTCTATTTGGCAGGTCAAATATCATCTGGGAAGGTGGGGGCAACATGAGGGAAAACCTTTCCCTGCAACAATGTTCCCAGCTTCCAGCCCAAAATCTGACATTAGTCACAAGTCCTCCCTTTGGAGGCTGGCGCTTCGCGTGAGGGGCGCTTTGCGCCAGCCCAAGCTTCACCAGGGCCCTCCAAAGAAAGGGACTTGCGTTAAGTTAGTTGCAAGAACACCTTTGGAGAGCACCTAAACCACCCCTGCTTGCAGGCCCCTCCCAATTAAATTTATAATCTTTTAATATTAATAATAATAATAATAAAAAATTGCACCTTGTGTAGCTAGAAGGATACCAGTCCTTGGCATCACAGAGCGTGACAATAGTGTTCTACACAACTTTGTTTGGGCAAAAATTTCTGATGATTTGGTTGTGAACTAAAATTCACACACATGAGATGACATGTATGAGAGCAACAGGACAGATAACATTTGTAGCTGACTGCTGCTACACCACGGGTGCAGAAAAATGTTTTGAACCTGCCTTCAATCCGGGTTAAAAATATTTTCATCTCAGTGAGTGCGGACAGACGAGGATGAACTCACGCATTCTGTTTTCAAAAGAAATCTTCAATTTCTCAGACCCCACTGCCAGCTGTTTCCATGATGTTTTGGTTCTATTAGGATGTTGTGAAGTGGAGGAAAATTCACTCATATTCTTGAAGTTGAACAAAATATTACAAACCTGATGTCTACGACCCTCAGTGTTTTGACACAAAAAACAGGCTCTTCCACAAGTGTGACGTACCAGGCCCTCTGATTGAGAAGCTTTGAAGGAGGAGAATCTCCGATTCCACCAACAAAATCCCATCCTATAATGTCAAAGAACCCGGCCCTCTTAATGACAGTTTCCCAAAATACTGTCCCGCCCCGCTTCGCGGATGGTCCTCCTTCCCTCTGCCAATCAGGAACTATGGAGATTGACATGGCTCGGTGCAACAGCGGCTTCAGATAACTTGTTTTTTTGGAAATCAACAGTGACACCGAGTCGAAGATCCAGGTTGTCTTACCAACGGTGGGGAACACCCAACTCCTGAGGAGAAAGCATTATTAATCTATTTTAAAAAGTCTATACCCGGATCCCGAGACCCTATGGAGACCCATGGCACTGACTCAGGTAGGTAGTCGACCGAAACACAACTAAGGTGATACACCAAGGAATCAGCTCCTGTGTCAATCCCCCTGAATCTTTATAAGAGCATCGGAATAGACATACCTAATCCCCCATCCTTCACGCTAAGAAAGGCCGCCATCAAATTTACACCGTTATCATTGTGCCATCTTATCCACACCACCACAAATTCCCATCATGTATTGTTTAAAAGGATTAAATAGTGCCCTGTTAGTAGTAGCCCTCATGGTAACTCTCCATCCAGAACTGGTTCTTACCGAAACCCGAACATGTGATAAATCTTTCCACCCCATAACACGTCCTGGCATTGACGAGGCCGGTAAGCATAGATAACCAGTTTGTTGAATTGTTTCAAAACAAACCTAACTCTTTTGATGTGTGGCAGAATGCATTGACACGAGTCAGAAGACAAAGATATCGTGCCAAACTTCGACTTGCCAAATCAATTCAGCCCCCTGTGAGCTACCTTTTTGATCTTTTATGTTTATCAGTAAATTTTGGAATTCTGATTGAATTGAATTCACTCTGCCATGACACACTAATGTATCGATGATATCAGGGGATAAATTCTCATTCCAGAAATGCATACCTTACAAGATAAATCGTCCTGAAACCACAGACTTAGACACTAGTCGACCTCCCAAAGCCGTACAACTACTATCGTATGTGGTTAATACACACAAAGGATATCTTAGTGAGTTGTTTTGGCACCAATGTATTTACTGTTGTCCAACTCGCTGAGATGTAAATCTGGCTTGAAGATGTCCGAGGAACAGATAAACAATGGTACCAATGCCCGATCGGATCCCCAACTGATCCAAAGCTTAATACCCAAAGAGCAAGTGAGTGCATTTGAGTTCACATTCAAACCATGAATCACAGTTTCAAATTGACACACCATTTTGGAAATATCAGCCTGTTCCGTATGGAGTTAGTGAAATCTGGCACGGATTATTTAGAAGCCTGGTTAAGAGTTATGGCCTTGTCAAATGGATTTATGAATCTACAAAACATCTTTAATTACCCTGTATGAGATTTTAATTCTCTTGTGGAGCCATGTTTTATTTCTTATGAATCAAGAAACATCATGCAAGCTCACACTTTTTGTACATCAAGATTTCCTGGTTAAACCATGTTTGTTTCTTTTTTTTCAGAAAGTATTTCCTTTCTTGTTCTTATCTTGCAATTCTATTTTTAGCATAGTTCATTGTCAATAGTGGTGTAATTCTTGACTGCAACATCTGTAAGACATGTGTCAAATGCTGAAGTTTATATGTGGCAAGTTTTCACCCTAGGGAATGAGAATCATTGATTCTTGCAAGCTTGCAGTCAAACAGACAGAAGCCCCAGTTTACCTCCGCGATGTTCATATACGTATGACTGGTTCTAAGGTGAAGAAAGGACTGGTTCCAAGCTGAAGAAAGCCTGATCTCCTCTGGTGGAACCGGAGGAGAGGCTTGATTGTTATGCCATACTCTTCACGGGAGCAGAAAGGATTTTCAGCTCTACCAAAAAGGCACTTGACGGGTTGTTTGTGGTTTATAGGTGGAATCTACCTCAAACCATAACGTTGATAAGCTAGAACCGGTTGAAAATTGGGTGCTCCATTGACTATGAGTAAGGCAATGATGAAGGATAGGCAGACTCAAACTTAACGGATATGTAGCAAGATCGATTTTACAAAATGGATGAGCAATCACAGCGGGCTAAAAAGGCTGAAAAGAAGGAGAAGGACAAGAGTGAATTGATGGAAAGTTTCAAGAAATTAGACGAGAAGACCATTGAATTGAGTCGACTTATTTGAGGTATCAGTCGGTCGTTTAGCTGGGTGAATAAGCGAGGACCAGAGTAGTCGACTGGGCGGGACGAGGTGAGGCGAGATATTGCACAATCGCTTGAACTCGAAGTCTAGTTCCCGGTCATTGGTCTGGCCTCCATTGAGGTTCATAGGCTCCACGTGAGATTGGGGACGGTCCGACTTAGTCTGGAAGAGGTCCTGGAAAGGCAACTGAGTCGAAATCCCAAGCTCTTGCTCGATCCGTAGCGCTTGATCCATACTTGAACAAAAGTGATCATCCACAGCCTCTCCTGCCCGGATCAAGCCTTAACTTTCAGTGATCAAAACCAAGCCATCTAAGAGTTTCATCTTTGCTAGATGATTCCTTCTGCTCTGACACGGCTTTGGTGGTGATGAACCGACCCGAATATGGTGCATGATTGATCTTATTATTCACGATTGTTTTCTTCGAGACGACGTTAATGATCGCCAACCTGTTAATGTTCGATCTTTCTTTCTTCTTCGCTTGCGCCTCCTCGTTCACTTCCTCTTTCGCTCCCTCGTTCTCTCCCTCCTGGTCTCCATCTTGATCTCTATTCTTTTCCCCTTTTGTGTCCTCGTGGCCAGGGGGCTTTCTATGTGTCAGTACGACCTTGTTATCGTCGGGCCCCTTGACCATAAATTGAGGCGTACAAGACCAAAATCCAATTTCTGTCGATCAGACCAATTGTAGCCTGCATGAAAATGATTTCAAGTCAGCAAGATTGCGTAACCTCATCAAGAGCTTTCCATGAGGGCTTCAATGGGTTTGTATATGACAGATAATAAACATACCAGAGCCGGTTCACAAATCCACCAATCCGCAACCAAAATTACTCAGCACAAAGATGAACTGATTCTTGTCGCCCATGAATTGGAGATCTTTGATAAAAAAAACTTTTGGGATAGACGATGAGTGAGAGAACCAAAAGAGTTTAAATTGAAGCTCTTCAGAAATGTAAAGTGCTTCAACGCAAATTGAAAAAATCCACAATGTCTGCTTTTGGGACAGTAGCTATAGTGACCTAAACTATGCAATATCACATGCCGTAATCAAACATAAATTATGTAATTTCACATGCCGTGATCAATCCTGCTAATCCAGGGCTGATCATGTAGTTACCAATAAAATACACAAGGGTGTGTCATCACGGATTTGCATGCATTATCTGCGAGGGCCTCCTGTGCCCCCTATGGTGAGGACACGCACACCATGCTCAAGCACTCAACAAATGACAAGATGATCATTCACAAGAGAACCCTAGAAACTATAAAGGATGGCTTGCTGTCCATACAAACTGGCCACCACCTACCATCATCCCCTACACCCCCCCAAACATTTCACGATACCAGGTGCCTTTTACTGTCTTCTGATCGACTTAGAACTCTATTTACATTGCATACATATAAAATCGATTTTCTTAATTTCCCCTCTGAAATCTACTTTTTAACCTTGATGCTACCAATTCTTATACTTGCCTATTTCATATCCGTATATTCACCCCCCAAACTTAAATACTTATATATTCACCCCCCAAACTTAAATAATTATATATTCACCCCCGCCACACCCAACAACACCACACCGCTTCACCCCCTCCCACCAGGAAAAAAAAGTTGGAACCTCTATGGAGGTGACTTCTCTGTATCCCTGAATTATCCCAGCTCCATCTTTTATGTATTCTTGGTGCACGCAAATATTATCTACCTTCCTATCTTATCTGTATTATCAACATAGGATCCTGATTTGGAGGAGAATCTTTATGTAGTTCTTTAAAAAATTTCCCAAGATTCAAGTTTTATAGAAATTTCTGAGTCAAGGAAGGTTTGCATTCAAAACAATTTTCAATCAATGATAGATCTTTGAAAAATTCAATGAATGATTGTTTCTAAAATATGAGTTATTGCTTGAGATTTTATGAGAAATTCATTCAACCATTTTTGATGTATATCACAGTCCTTGTGAAGCTTGACCGTATAACTCTTCAA
Source organism: Puccinia hordei (assembly GCA_007896445.1). NCBI lineage: Eukaryota > Fungi > Basidiomycota > Pucciniomycetes > Pucciniales > Pucciniaceae > Puccinia > Puccinia hordei. The sequence continues at coordinate 647,882 of RDRW01000096.1, forward strand.
AATAAGCTTGTCATAGTTTAAATGTGCATACATCACCCCAAGATCTGTATCCACCACCGTCACTTTCACCACATTGGAAGCTAAACTTGGGATATGAAAATGAATTAAAACCCAAAGGAATAGTAAGTATATTGATAAGGTGAAATTCAAGGTTCCAAAAATAGTCTTTGAAACATGGCTAACATGACCTCCTTGTGGCATCCAACTCTGGTACAATTATTTCACAGTCATTTAACTACAATTGATATTGTATTTTGTATAAATTTGATATTTTGGGATTAAAACTGGAATTAAAACCAATCTTGATAATCAAATTGAAGTAAACAACATGATTCAAAAGCGATTGATTGCAAAATTTAAGTTGAAAAATTCAACTTCCCTGTTGAAAAAGGACATAATTCTTATTCCATCCCCCTTGTCTGGTGTGAAACCTTGCTTTGGTAATAATAATTGTTTTGTATCATCATTGATTTAATTTGAAGCCAATATGGCATTGTTTTCTGAAATTTTTTTAGTTCCTCCATATCCAAAAGTTTCAGAAAAACAGTCATATAATATTCTTGTTCCTTTATCAGATTATCTGTAATTATTGAAAGTGCAAGTTGAACTAAGAACACAAGCTTACAAATCTCCTACCCACAAGAATCTGTGGAAAGTGGGCCTTGAATTATGTGAAAATTAAACAAAATATTCTTCCATTAATTTTGGTCCCACATTGAACATTCATAAATATGGTATAGAGTTTTTCTGAAAATCAAATTGAATGCCCTAGTTGGAATCAGGAAACACTTTCCAGGTGTAGGATCATTTCTTTTTCCTCACATATAAATACATCCATTTGCAAATCACAATTTGAACCTCCTAATAAGTTCATATAGACTCTATCTCTCATTTTTGTCTCACTATATTTTAACCTAACACATAATTTTAATTTAGACACAACAAGATTTCAGGTGGGGATTAATTTCTTTTTGAATGCTCTTCAAATCTATTTAACATCTTTTTGAGTCCCAAAAAGAATTGTAAGAGAAAAGATTTTGTTGATCCTACTGAAATTTGGCAATTTAATTACATGAGAATTTCCAAATATCCACAAAAACAGCTTAAATCAATTACTTGGAACCTTCCCACATGGAAAATCCCTCTTGGGCATCAAATCTCCTGTCTAATTTCATGGTGTTGTTGAAATATATATACCATCCTTTTTCTGTGTTACTGCTCTGAAACCCAGATTATCTTTAGATTATAACTTTGTCAGCCTACGTGATGCCAAGGATAAGTCCTTCTAGCTACACGTGGTGCAAAATACAAGGTAAGAGTATAAAAACTCTGGGTGATGGATATAAGGTTATAATTCCCAAAGAATATGGGGAATTGTGATGTAAAAAATAAGGAAAAAGGGTAATAATTATATTAAATAAATTTAATATAATTAAAACCAGAGGGGCCTGATAAATCAGGGGTGGTTTAGATCCCTCTGAGGTATCTTGCACGTAATGATGCAGAGGATTTAGGTACCTGGAACACTGGGGCCTGTTGGAACAGTGGTGGTTTAAATCCCAGGAAAGGAAAGGGGGAATATCTTCAAGAAAAGGGTTATTACTTACTAGTAATAATCCTAAGGGGAACTTGGGGATATTCAGGGTAAAACAAGACAGTTTTGGGCGCTTTGATGGGTGGATTGTAGAGCTGGATGGACACTGTAGTGTTGTAGGGGAAGACAAGGCTAAAGAATAACTACTAAGGCACTTACCAGACTGTTTTATAAAGATGTATATCTAATAATAAGTGGGTAAGGAGTTTAGTGGGTATTGGAAAGCATAAGGAGCCATCTTTGGGCGGTTGAAGAGCTCCTTAAATAGTCTTGAGATCCCTCTGGGGACCCTGTAGGTGTTATTGGCCAACTTGTGGGCGCTTTGACCACATTTTGGCCTTCTTGGTGATGCTACAGCAGCTATGGCTTTGATTATAAGTCACCAAGGAAATACATATTCTTTTTTATTATTATTTGTATCAATTACAGTATGTTTTACATCAGTACTGATTTATTTATTTATTAGTATCTGTGGCTTATTGGTATCTTATAATCAGCCACAGTACTTGTTTTGTACTGTTGTTTATTATTACTGTAATTATCATTGTATATATAATAATATAAAACAATATTATCATGTATTCTATTCCCTAGTAATCCTTATTACATATGTAACATGTGTAAAGAGGTTACTAGGGCGCTTTTTGTTGTCTTTAATATTTATTTTGATGGCTCTGGTGTCCGCGTACCACGCAGGGAGCCTTTGAGGGGTCTACCAGTTGCGCAGGGGCTTGTAATCCAACTTTGGCACGGGCTCTTTGTCACACATGTTGGTTTTCAGGGTGTGCGGACTGCGGTACGCGGGTTTGGAGTAAAACATGGTGGATTTACACTATCTCCCCCAATTTACACAACACCTCATTTCTGTGACTGGAAATGGGGTTTAAGCATACATGTAAATGTATACAAGCATACATTAACGTGAATGCCTTTTATTTTAAAAGGTACTTGCTAAATGTTCAAAGCTATTTTACATAGTCAAGGAGTAGGAATTAAGGGTATCTGTAAGTGAATACCCTAGGTTATATTTAGCGTAGATTTAGAATATCAAATAATATCCCAACTATTATTTGATGTACTATATTTTTATATGTAATTTTTATTTTATCAATGTTTTTACATGCTTGTGACAGGTTGCTCTGTCATAGTAGCAAGCTGACAAACTTAGATACTTTTCAAAAACCATGTCCAGTCCTCCAGTAAGTTACTGAGAAAGAGAAATCAATTAAAAATCATTATGATTGGCTTGATGGTATATTTCTTACCATATCTCTTACTGTTTCATTCTGGGAGCCTTATGATATCACCTCCTATCATCATGCTCTTTTTTTCCAACAAGACCCCAGGTTCCTTGTGATCAAAGAATGGTTGACACTGGAACCTGGTCTGCATCAAGAAGACTCCAGTGAAATGCTGATGAAAAATTAAAGGACTTACAGATCTTCATTTCCTAGGAAGAGCACCTCAACAAAATCTGTGTTAAAACATGTATTACTTTGGGAAAAGTTAAGGTGTCATCTGGTAATACCAAGTTGCCATTTTTTAACATATATGTGATGTCTATTGTAGAACTGGATGAAATAACCCAAAACAATATAACTTCCCCTGTATCAATCCCTACAAATAAGGATAAATTGAAAGGTGAAGATCAACACAAGGAAGCCATAGCAAGTGTAAAGGCATCAAGAATGTATTTCCCTGATTCCTTGAAAAATCCTATGGTTCCACATTCTAAGAATCACTTCTGGTACCTTGAAGCCAGACCCAAATATCAATTGAATATTATCCAGATACCAGTTGTTTTCCCAGCTCTGGTAGTTATGGATTACCTTTTCAGAGTCCATCTGTCATTTCATAATATCAATTTTGCTTAGAAATGATTCATGTAATTTGAAAAATCTCATTCTTTTTCAATGAATAATCAATCAATTTTGGATTCAAACCAAACACTTTTGCCATATTCTATGATTTTATGTGGAACCCCAATCTTACTGTCAGCCTGGGTGTGAAACTAACCATGGTTAATGGTTGTAACTAAGTCAGGTTGATGATTTAAAAGTGGTTTGTTGATATAATATCCTGTAAAAGGGATTAATCCTCAATCAGTAAGTCTTGTCTGAGAGGCTTGCTCTAAAAAGGGCGCATCCAAATCAATACAGAGTATTAATAGGCATCCAAGGATTACTCACTTGGGTTCGTGGTTTCTACCTTATTGAAGGTAGGTTGTGGCCAATTCTTGAGGTAATAACAGTATTAAACTATAGATTATCCAGAATTGGGGTATTGGTGGAGAATGGGGAACTAAGAAAGGTAAATAACTCTATGGTATGTACTGTGCTAAGGTGTTCTAAATATTCTCTTGGGGATAAACAACTGTTTACAGTCTGTTTATATATTGTAATATATCCTCTTGGGGAGATTGTGAGCGCTTCCAGGACCAGGGAGGTACTGGGGAGCTTCAGGGGGAAGACAGATCCTTTTGGGAGGATCTGTTAATGTTTATGATGTGATTTCTACTAAGGCAGTGTTATGGGACACATCTTTGATCTGTAGTCCTTAGTGGAATTGGATCACATCATGACATTTGTATTAATTGATCTGTTATTAATATTAATCAAGATATCAACTTATAATGGTGTCATTTGTTATTGACACATCTTATAAGTATTAATTATTGGAATATTAATATGTTCTTGTATTTATAAGATATTCAAGTACATATCTTATACGTGAAATATTCCAAGGATAAGGAATGTGGGCGCAATCAGAGGGAAAGGAGTGACATCTGTTACTCTGGATATTTCACGTGAAAGGAGGGCAAAAGGCCTACAAGTTACGTGCCTTGTATAACAAGAGTTCATAGAGTAACCTGAATTATTCATGTGTTATTTAATGAATGTATTATTAAAGTATATGTATTAATTATTGTAATGAATGTACTTTAATATTAATAAGTTATTACTTCTTAAGGTAATAATAATAATAATAATAATAATAATAATAATAATAATAATAATAATAATATAATATTATTATTAATCATAATCATAATAATAATAATAATAACTACAAGAATAGTAATTATTATTAAAGATAATAATAATTAATATTACATGTAGTTATTGTTTTTAAAGGAATAATATTAAATGATAATGATAAGAATAAATAAGAATAGTAATTATTATTAAGTATGATAATAATTAGGTATATTTGCAGTTACTTGGTACATGTCATGTACTGTGACATGGACTCAGTGGCTGACACTTACTTACCCAATGACTCATAAGCTGGCCAGGATTTTCTGTTGTAGATTCATCCCACCAGTCTTAAAAAGAACCCTTAATTTTCCTTGCTGTCCTGCACATAAATTTTTTTAGTCCAACCATCCTTAAGCCCGCCGGGCTTAATATCAATGAATTTTGGATTCAAAACAAACACTTCTGATGTATTCTATGATTTTATGTGGGACCCCAATCATACTGACCTATTGACTCACAAGCCCACCAGGAATATATTTTTTAGATTAAGCCCGCCGGGCTTAAAAAAACCCCTGTGCTTCCTTTTTGGCCTACACTTGATTTGTTTTAGTCCAAGCATCCTTAAGCCCGCCGGGCGTAATATAAATCAATCTGGATTCAAATAAAACAATTGGTCTATAACGTTTATGATTTTACGTTGTTCCCCAAGCTTACTTAATTGGTGATCCATAAACCCACCAGGATTTGCTGATTTAGATTCAGCCCGCCGGGATTAAAAGCTAACTGAGCTTGTCATTTTTGGCCTGACCCTCAAAATTTTTTAGTCCAACCATCATTAATCCCACCGGGCTTAATCACTAAGATGAAGCCCCAGCTCATGACTATACTTTTATGCTACGGTAAAGTGGCAATGTCATATTTTCCAGGACTTTTTGAAGAGATATTGATCAAGGAGAAATAAAGAGGATGTGGCAAGAAAGTCTGGATACTAAAACCTGAGTAAGGAGAAAACAAAGATATTCAGTCTGCTAGATTACATGGCAGAAAAGAACTCATCCTCCAAGAGAGATTGAACTTGAGGAAATGTGTATAGATGAACAGATATTTTGATTTCTATCTAAACATTAGGTTTGTAATCTACGACAAATTTGGGGTCAGACTTTAGGACAGAAGATAGTGGATTACATGACAATTGAATATTTATGGAGCAAATTGAGTGACAGGAATTGAAAGGAGTGATAGATATGGGAACAGAGAAAACAAGGAGATAAGTGAATGATGAAATTCCAACACATTTAGTGAAAATTGAACTCAACTGCAAGTTTTTTCATCTGGTTTTTACCTGCATGAAAGGATCTTGAATAACCACATGCAAGCTGCATGCTTCTTCCATAAAGAACCACCCACAAAAATACTTATTTGTGGTTTGATGAAAATTCAATGATTGTTTGTATAAGGCAGCTCAAATATTGCATTAAAATAACTGATTGGACATTTTCAAGGAGAGAGCTTCTCTTTGCACATGGGATTTGCACTAGCCTTGGGGGAGGCAGGTTATATCACCGCCAAAGCATGTAGTTGGTAGAGACCACATGAAAAAATGATGAATTCAACCCTGCAGTATGTTATCTTTCAAAACTAGATACATATGAGTGAATTTAGGTAGGCAGACATCAGACATAAAAGCTGTGGATCCCTCTGCTATCCCTTTCATCAAGGGATTGATATATTATGGATAAAAAGTGGGTACAGTGTGGTGAAATACAATTACCTTGTGTTCCCTGAAGCATATCCCTCTCAGGCTTCATAAATTATGATCAACTGTGACCAGAAGTTTGTAATTCAGTTTTGAATGGTTATGTGGGTAATAAATTGCAACTTTGGTTCACAGAAAACCACCTGAAAAACGTATCCATTCAATTCACTCAGCTTAGATGATAAATTATAAGATATAAATTCCAGGGTATTCCACTTGAGGTTTAATTTCCCCCAGCACCAACTCTACTAGAGTACAAAACAAGTTTCTGACCTCTTTTGAATTTTGAAGGACTGCTAAAGTATGAGGAACACTCTGAGTTATTTCATGTATGATCCAGTATTGTTAAGCTCTTAATATATTCCAAGGAATGATTAAATCATATGATATTTATAGAAGATTTCACTATTGGTGGGTTTTAGTTGGTAACTGAAACTCAACATCATGAATTTAACCTTACAGGTGAAACCCCCAGGAAATTCAATCACAGAGGAATTTAAAATACCTCAAATCAATTATATATCTGATCAACAGATTAATTGTGCTGGATGAAACATTTTGATTAAACATATTCTCAGTTGCTTTGATTTTAATATGAAAACTTTAGAGTTGTTCATTTGGATCATAAAATTCTTATTTGATCCATTTGAAACCATAATTGCTGTGAAATTTAAGCACACTAGCTCTTTTGGGCAACAAATTTAGCTCATTTATTTCACGTCCTCTATCACAAGTCATCTTCTCCACATTACTCTTCAGAGGTTACTGTTCAGAAAAAAAAATTCAGTGTCAGCCTTCTCTATCAACAGATACACAAACTTCAAAGCTTGGATAATCAAATCACCCCTGAAGCGTTTTGTTTAAATACTCCCATCATCCTCCAGACAAATCACAAATTATCAACCTAAAATGACATCTTATTTAGCATATTAAAATGAATACCATATCCCATATATACCAAGAAAGAAATGGGGTTTAATTTCTTAAGGAAGCTGTTTTATCATTTGAAGTCATGGTTTATGTTATGAGCCAGATGAGCTTGGAGGCCATGATTCAAAATAGAGGATATATTTTATCCAATGTAACTATTTCCACCAAATTAATGAATCATGGCACATAATCTCTCAATGTTGCATGGAAAAGATAAACCACCATTACAAAGTCCCTGATGCCTTAGTAATTTGGAATATCCATACAATGCACTTGGGCAGAGGTACTTGAGTCATATTTTGGAATTTGTTTAACTTTTTACTGAAATTCCCAGCTTCAAATTCCATCAGAATCCATGATTATAAAACCAAACACAATTTCAGGTTAAAAATGACTAATTTTAACCATTGAGGAAATAAATATGCAGGTCCTGTGGATGATTAGTTGAAGCCCACTCAAATTTAAGCTCTTTTTTGGATGGAATTTTCAGGATACATATAGAATTTCGCCTATTGGCTATGATCAATTCACACTAACCATATAATTAATTTTTTATCCTGGATTTGAAGTGTGTTGGTTTAACTGCCACTAAAATCAAGCTGTATGAGTTTTGAGCTGACAGTTGTGAATTGCTTCATTTTATCTTCATTCATCCCCTCACCATCTTTATTCCTTTTTGATTGTTTCCATGTGATTCTGTTTTATCCCCAAATTATTTCAAGCAGTGATAATACGACATCAGATGAATAGTACATTTGGTCTTCATGCATAAACATTTTTTCAGACCTTTTTCCACATGAAGGAAATATTTACACTTGGTTCATGTGCTTGAAATTATGTCTTTGTACAGCTGTATTCACTTCATTCAATTTTCCTATTGCCATTTGGCCTGTGAGTGATTCCTTTTTAGAAAAACTCTGGAATTCCTATCCCTGAATGTCATATTGATCAGAGTTAGTCAAATTTGAGGCTACAGAAAACCCCATATTCTGGATTGAAATTTTTAGATCCACTTGCATCATTTGAAGTATCTATTTTTCAATGTCTTTCATAAGATATTAGGGGGTATCAAATATGACCAAATCCATGATTATCTAATCAACGGGTTTCAGCACATCCACAATTATGAAACCAGTTGATAAAAATTCTAAATAATGCAATTATTTGCACTAGACGTGTCAAGTATCAACAACAAAAACACCAATATAATTACAAAAACCACAATCCTCCACATTTCAACCAATCACAACTCAGGATCCAAACTTGCCAAATATACAACCCCAATACAATCAATAATCCTCCACGATTCAACCCCAACCAACAATCAATTGTTGCTGAAACAACTCCACCCAATCACAAACCCAAACTTGTTCTTTGGTTTTCCTCAAAATTTGGTAAGTTTAGTTGATTATAAACTTGCTCTTAGAAAAAACGTTAATCCATTATATCCTGATCCTAGAACAATGCCTATCAAAAAAACAAATAAATTCATCACCGGAAAAGGAAAAGTGATACCGAAGAAGTCAGCAAGCAGGAAGAAACCCATCAAGAAGCAAGCACAACATGTCTCTGACAATGATACAACCACAAAAACTACTGCTCACCTAAAGAAGGACGACTTCCTCATAATCATCGACTGGCTCAAAATCCAAAAGAATTACGATTTGTGCTTTGGAACTGGTAAGGCACCGGTGGTTGGAAGGCCAGCCAAAGGGAAGATTAACGGATTTGAGCTTATGGCAATCAATCTGAGAAATCAATCCCCTTCACAAATCAATCTAACCCCCAGGCAGATGAAAGATTGTTGTAACAGCTACAAGGACAAGTACAAGAAAACACATACCCAATCCCTCTCCACTGGCTTTGGACTCACTGATGAAGACCGATTGGCAGGAATTATCACCATTGACAAGAAGCTCGACAAAATGTGTCCACATTTCCATGCTATGCATCAGCTGATGGGGAAGAAACCGTTTGTGATGCCCTTGTACAAAGTCGATGCTCAAAACGGTGATGAGAGCTCTGACTCTTCTGGTCCCGAGGACAACAATTTGGACAATAACAACTTGGACAAAAATGTTGAGAAAGATGACTCAGATAATTTATCTGTGGATTCCAATAACTCTAGGGCTCCAGTTGTAAGATCGATCAGTTGTTTCATTGTCTTTTTTTATAATTGCTAATATATTCAATATTGTTTATACATGATGAATTAGTCAGCAATCTTGGAACCTTTAGAAACCAATGAGAATAGGTCTGAAGGAGGCAGGGACGGTGAAGAGGTGTGTTTGAATTTCTTTTTTATTACTTATGCAATTTCTTCTTCAAAAGATTCACCTTGCCACTAAATAATTTAGGAAGGAGTTGTACCGGCCAGTGTTTGTGAAAATCCCTTAGATGAAAATGAAGTGGCAATCCTGGTAATCACTGTTTTTTGATTGATTAGCTAAAGCCCCATTTCTTCCCATGTTTGACATTAGCAAGGACAGGAAGCAAGTATTCATCCTAGTGGAAAGGCTAAATCATCTAAGTGCTATTGAAGGGCTGTGGATTCCCTCACTGCTGAAGAAAGGGCCCTTGACACAAGTGATTCAGAGGATTACTTGCCATCTGATTTTCAAGAAGATGCTCAGTCACCCTGCAAGAAGAAGAAAAACAAATCGTGCACCACTTTGACACCTAAAAATGCTGCATTGGATTCTCCTGCGAATTCAAACAAACCGTTGCCAACTCAAACACCTAAGGAGAAGCGAAGGGCATCAAACAGTGCATATATCAATCCTAAGAGCCAATCAACCTCAGGGCCCAATACCCCCAATCCTTTCTCTCAATATGAAGAGTATGCGTTGAAGAGGGATGCAGGCCAGTTGGAAATGTAATCCTTGCTCTGTTTTTATTTAACTGACATGCTTCTTCAAATTAATTCTTTATTAGGAAAGGCACAAGTGGCTCGTGACAGCCTCAGTTTTGAGATGTTGAAGTTTGAACAACAGGTTAACAACAATAATAAGGGGGTTGAGTTAGAGGAAAAGAAATTCAACCACTCAATTGAGCTCAAGGAGAAGAAGTGGGATCATGGAATTAAATTAGAGGAAAAGAAGTGGGAACACGGAATAAAATTAGACAAGAGGAAATTAGACTGGGAAAGGGAGGAGAAGGATAAGGACCAAAGGTTTGAGATGGCCAAGATGGAACGTTTGGCTTGTCAGCAGCACATTGGTAAGAAGTATGACCTGGTGACTCAGTGTGTGGCTCATGGGAAGAGTACAGAAGAGATTGAACCCTTGGCAAATTTATTCAAATAGTCCACCTTGTTTGGCTTTGTTCCCACCCAACAAATCATTTGAAACATTGCATGTTACATATTAGAAAGAAAATAAAAAAGCAAACTATTGATTATATTTTAAAGAGTTATCTAAAATAGCATCCATATCTCTAATCATCCTGTTGCTTTTATTTGGATGATTAATATAGTGACCATCTCTAATAAGCTGAATGGCTTTTTGGGTTTTTTTGGGCAGTTGGCAAGATAACCCCATTTGTGTATGTGAAGAGTTGGGAGCAGTTTTTGAGGGAAGGGTCAGGTGAGAATAAGCAGTGGCTTTTCATGCACACTCAACTATACCATCAAATCCTGCAAAGTTGATGCCACAAGAATCATCTGGGAAGACAAATTCACCTCCAGTGACTTGAAGATTATTCTCAACTAGCTTCCCAGTGTGTTTCTCAACGGGAATCCACAGGACAAAGCTGAAGGGTGAAGAATCAGTGTCTCAGTGCAGCGTGTTTGCAAACTGGCCAACAGTAAATGACAGGTGTGAGGTGAATCCTTTTCGATGGGCTACATATTGGGGAGCTATTCCAGGGGCTTTGAGTTGAATGTGTTGTTTTTGGACCTCACGGAATAGGGGTTTGGATACAGATTGGAAGCACCGGCCAAGAAACTTATCAATTTTTAGAACATCTTTTTGAAGCGCTTCATAACCGAGTTGATCTGTAGCAACTTTGGAAGAAATTCCTGTTATACCAATTTGGGATTGTGCCTCGTAACCTTTTTGCCATCCTAGACTGTACATTTCACCCAAGTATGCTGGTCCGTTGGATTTGTTGGAATTTTGGAATTTGGCCTGCTGGATGAGATGTTGGCTGAGATTTTGATATTGTGCTTTGAGGTCTGGATCCATGGTTGAGAATGGTTGGAACTTCACCACAGCAATGACCTTCTTACAAGCTGCATTGGCCCAGCAGATAAAGGACTTGTTGAAGAATCGGATGTTGGCTTTTGGATTGGGGTTTGAGATGTGGACTGGAATATGGGACTGGCCAGAAAAACGTAAATTGGCCCTTTGACGGCAAAGAGTTCGAGCGGCGGCTCTGTACTTTTTCCACTTGGTTTGTCAATTACTGAGGTGTGATTGCGGAGCCAGACAAGAACCTTCTGCTTCATTGACCCCATTGCTGCCACGTATATTTTGACCTTGATAGTGATTGCATCGGCAATAGATTTGACAAATTACGCAAGACATTGATTCCATCTGAGACATATTAGGAGGCACATGGGGATTGGGATTGGAGTGTTGCTTGCATGTAGGTGGGCGAGGTGGATGGCTGAGTTTGACTTTCTTTGAGGATAAATCCAATGATTCTGAATCGTTGTCACTACTTTTGTTGTTGGTAGAGGCATTGTCTGAGAAGGTGCTGTCTGAATCTAAATTGTTAGGTCAAAAAAGATGGTGACAGCGGCTCCTGGTGGCAAGATTTATCCCCTCCTTGCTCCTCACTAATGTGCTGTGAATGTTCTAGATCAAGAGGAAGAGCACATTGCCAATGTACGTTACAGTTCTTACTTGATCTTTGACCAGTCACTGGCACATCAGCTTGGATTGGGGAGGGGATGGGCCAGGGGGTTCAGTTTGGTTGGGTTCAGAGGCCAAAGATTTCTCCCCTCCTTCCTTGTCACTAATGTGCTGTGACTGTTTTTGATCAAGAAGAAGAGCACATTGCCAATGTACGTTACAATTCTTACTGGATCTTTGAACAGTCAGCTGCACATCAGATTGGATTTGGGAGGGGCTGGGCAAGCGTTCTTGTGGTCAGTTGGGTTCAGAGGCCAAAGATTCCTGTTGGTTCAAGCAAGTACGTGTTGTCGGCCGTGGTTCCTTGCTGAGGTTTGGAAAAGCTTGAGTTGATTTGAGGCGCCTAAACAGGAACAAAAAAAAATGCAAAAGAAAAAAAAAATAACATTAGTACCTGGACAGTGACATGAACTTGAAAGTTAAGGGCGGACTTCTTGTCTAGCAAAAACTGGAGTTCAGATAACTCATGATCTCGATGGTTTGCAGGCTTGAAAACATCCTGACGATCCGTCTGGGCTTTTTCAGGTGAGGGGGGTTGCTTGGCCTGGCCAAACAACTCGGAGGGTCCGTTGGTCCTCGATTCAAAACAAGTCGCAGCCATTCTCATCTCCATTGCAAAGCACTCATCGATTGACATCTTCTTACCTTCTCTGAGAGCCATCAGGGTGATTTTACAGCTGGACGGACTTTGGAAGAGAATCAAGTCAATAGTTTGTTGAGCCCAAGATTTCAGGGCTGGGTCCTTGTTGAACAGATTCCCATCTTTGACTCCCTCTAACTGTTCAACAATTTTTTCGACTGTGTTTTGGCCGAAACAATGGTCGATGGCTTGGCGCATGGTGCTGTGAAGATCAAATGGAGGGATCGAACTACTAGACTCTTCCTGATCCGCTGTGAATTCATTAATTGCATCGTTGATCCGGTCGTGGGTTGCATCCACTGATAAGGCTGAGAGTCGGTCCGCCAGAGCTCCTAACGAGCTCGATGGAACGTAATGTGATGCTATTCCAGCTTGGCTGAAGATTCACACCCGCATTCATATTGAACCCCAGTCGATGATTCTGTAACGGAAAAGAAAAATTTACTTACAAGGCTCCCCATCCATATAAACTTGTACCGGTCAGACTGAGATAGCTGCCAACTTCGCCATCCAGTCTTGGGAGGAAAAAGCTAGCCCCGACGACTGGAAATAGGCTGATTGCAGTCTTGAGATAAAACAATGATTAGCTCTGAAGTTGACGCGATGAATGAGATTGACTGACATCTGGCATAGCCACCCGAGTGTTTTCGGTGGCGATACAGAAGGGAGTGTGCATACTTAAACCCATCCCACTACCCACTTTGTTGTGTTAAGATATTCAAATTACCAGCAATCAGCAAAGGATTTTTTTTTTATTTTTAAAAAAAAGGAAGATTAAGCGGTTTTTATTTATCCTCAAAAAAGTATGAGCCACCAAACTTGTAATTCCGTCCAGGAAGCAAACAACAGGAGTGGACATCTTAGCGATGAGCGACATGAGCATATATTCAGCTTGAAAGAGGTCCACTGGGGCTTTCCGTTGAACCGGGTCTTCTGCGGTCGCTGAATTCACCAAGGCTATCATACAATGCCAATGTATGCACAGAAAAACAATCGGGGGGTGTTTCAAGAGAAATCTCAGACTGACCGACTCTACTCTTACAGAACACATCACCTCCTGCGCAGAAAGCCCTACCGACGCCCTTGAGGATCACCATTTTTGCTGATTCGCTACATTCCCATCTCTATATGTAAAAAAAAATGTAAGAAATAAAAAAATGAAGGGTTGCATGTTTAGTTTTGCGTTGAACAAAGTATCGTTTTTGTTTTGTTCTGAAAACGACCTATAGGGAGTTCGGTGGCGATAGCCTGGATCATTTCTAAGTTGAGGGCATTCAAAGCCTCGGATCTGTTGAGAATCAACGAGTGCAAGTTTCCATCTGTTTTAGTGAGCACCAAAGGCTGGAAGGGTCAATAGTTCAGCTGGTGTCCTGTGCACTCGTTCTTAGAGTTTGGGATCTGTCTCTGACCTGTGTCCGAGTGGTTGGGGGTGATCGTTTAGAGAAGTAGGTAGGACGACTAGATGGGGTTTCCTCGTTGATCCTTGTGATTGTCGCTTGGTCAGAACCTAGGGCGCAGCTGAGACCAGCAGCTTTGTTCAAGAGAACATCTGTTTCGCTTGTATTCAAATCAAGCGCTGAGTTTATACTGGTGAGTTTGAGAATTGGTTCCGATACTGTGCTCGGTACCGAGAGGAGACATGACGGAGAAGTCAGCTTGTCAACACTAAGGTTGAATCAACCAACAGCCGGGATGCTTACATTCGCTTCGGCGCATCTTGGTGGGTTTAAATCCAAACACAAAGAAGCATGCGTCAATCGTATTATTTTGTTCCTGTTCCGTTCCGGTTCCGTTTCTTCTAGTGCTTTTCCTATGTCGTCGTTGACAGCGTTTACCAATGAGTTAAGCGTATCGTTTCCGGCACCATGGAAGACATTGAAGTCATCCATGGTGCCGAAAACAAACCTCACACGCCTGTTGGCAGGGTCGGAGTCGTCCTGGCGATCCGTCTGGGCAATTTCAGCCATGCAGTCTAGCTTGGCCTGATTCAAACAAAATTTGACAACATCCAAAATGTCCTGAGCAACCGTTGTGGGGAAAATGAGACGAACCGTCCTGGCGAATACAACCTTCAAAGGAAAGTGGGCAACGTTGAAAGTGTCCTGAAAAACCATCGAGGCAGTTGCAGCTGAATTGGGTAGGTTGGCCATGCCTCCATTCAAGTCTGCCCAGACTGGCTCAGCTTGAGCTACATCGAAAAGTAACCAAGGCATCAGCTGAAAAAAACAAAAATTGAAAAAAAAACAAGAGTGAAACCACGTACTTTTGTCAAAGGGAGTGATTAACATGTTGTATGTCAGAAAACAAGCACCAAAGAGGAGGGATGATGGGTCAAGTGGCTTACCTGTTTCAGCCACAAAGCACACGAGCAAGCCATGTTTCCCATGATGATTGTTTAATGAATAAACAGGGTGAAATATAAAAAGATGAATTGAAACCTGAAACAAAACATCAGAGGAAATGTTACCGTGACAGTGTATTGTGCACAATAGCAACATTGAAACAAATTGAGCTGGTGGAAGAAGAAATTGTTTGTTTGTATCGGTGGGTGGTTTGTTCCAGGGTTAGATACATAATGGTTTCAGGGAATGTTCCCACAGAAAATTCACTTTGCCAAAAAGAGTCAGCAATCATAATAACTCATGATGATGAATTAAAGATCAAATTATGCTCAACAATTAGTTTTGAGAAAACCAACCATCTGTAGAGATGTGTGTGCTTAACTTATGCAAGAAAACATATTTTGATCCAACACTATTTGCCAAAAAGGCACCAATAAGTGTAAAAACGTTATTGATTTTATTGGCATTCAAGAAGAGAAGAGAACAAAGATCTGTAATGAAGCAGAGCAATCAAGGAAAATTGGCACTGCAAGGACACAAAATCAAATGCAAGAGTCAGAAATCTGGCGGTGTATTGTTCTGCAAGTGAATGTTGAATGATTCACCTTAGTTGAAGAGTGCAAGTGTTATGGGGCGTAACAGTCCATGTAATCAATTGTTACTAGATTCAACGTTTTCCAACAAGGGCAGGTGTCAGCCTGGGTGTGGAACTAACCGTGGTTAAGGGTTGTAACTAAGGTAGGTTGATGATTAAAAGTGGTTTGGGTAATGGTTTAAGTCCTGTAAAAAGGTACTTCCTCAATCAGTAAGTCTTGTCTGAGAGGCTTGCTCTAATTGCTCTAATTAGGCGCATCCAAATCAATACAAAGTATTAATAGGCATCCAAGGAGGTACTCACTTGGGTTCGTGGTTTCTACCTTATTGAAGGTAGGTTGTGGCCAATTCTTGAGGTAATAACAGTATTAAACTATAGATTATCCAGAATTGGGGGATTGTTGGAGAATGGGGAACTAAGCAAGGTAAATAACTCTAAGGTATGTACTGTGCTGGTGTGTTCTAAATATTCTCTGGGGGATAAACAACTGTTTACAGGCTGTTTATATATTGTAAGAGCTCCTCAAGGGGGAACTGTGAGCGCTTCCATGACCTGAGAGGTACTGTGGAACTTCAGGGGCAAGACAGATCCTTTTGGGAGGATCTGTTAATGTTTATGATGTGATTTCTACTAAGGCTGTGTTATGGGACACATCTTTGATCAGTAGTCCTTAGTGGGATTGGATCACATCATGACATTTGTATTAATTGATCTGTTATTAATATTAATAAAGTTATTAACTTATAATGATGTCATTTATTATTGGTACATCTTATAAGTATTAATTATTATAATATTAATAAGTTCTTTTATTGATAAGATATTAAATTACATATCTTATGCGTGAAATATTCCAATGTTAAGGAATGTGGGCGTAATCAGAGGGGAAAGAGTGATATCTGTTACTCTGGATATTTCACGTGTCAGGGGGGCAAAGGCCTACAAGTTATGTATCTTGTATAACAGGAGTACATAGCTTAACCAGAATTATTCATGAGTTTATTAATGAATATATTATTAAAGTATTTATATTAATTAATGTAATTAATGTACTTTAATAATATTAATATTAAAGTAATAATAATGAAGGTATAATAATAATAATAACTACAGAATAGTAATTATTATTAAGGATAATAATTAATATTACGTGGAGTTATTTAGAATAAATAATGATAATAAATAGTAATAATAATTAATAAGAATAGTAATTATTATTAGAGATAATAATTATTAATAATGTTTGCAGTTACGTGGTACATGTCAGGTACTGTGATATGTACTCAGTGGCTGACAGCAGGGCTGCTTCTGGTTCCTCCTCATCATAAAGTTCATGCCACTGATCCTTGAGGTTGGCTGGAAGATTATGCAGAACAAGGCAGGAGGTGATCCACTTGACCGTTGCCTTCATCTCACGAGGGTTCCTGATTTGTGATCGAATTTCTCGCAAACTGGCAAATCGACCCTTTAGAATACCAATGGCATGTTCAATTCGTACTCTTGATTGGGCTAGATGGTAATTGAAATCCACATTCTCAGGTATAAGCAAATCAGAACCTTTGCAGGCTGGAACGGTATGTTGATCACTTGTATAAGCAGAGTTGGCAAGGAGGAATTGGTGTTGGTCAAAGAATTGTTCTGGATTTTGAGCAAGCTTCATATTAGAGAAGACATAACAATCGTGACAGGATCCTGGGTAGCCTGCAAGGTACAATATGAACTTTTTGTTTATGTCACAAACAAGAGTGACTAAAATGGAGTAACTGTTTGGAAAGCAAACAACACATCGCTAAGGATCCGTAAAATAGTGGAACCAGTGCAAACAATCCAACCTTTTTTTTGATCCCAGTAGTGGTTACCATCCACTGGTGGCTTTTGACTCAGTGGAATGGTTGTTCCATCCACAAAGCCAACACATCCAGGGAAGCCTTCATCTTGCATGACCTGAGATGATTCCATACGTTCTTCTTGAGTCGGCCATGATACCAGGTGTGATCGCATTTGATAAAGAATCTTGATCACCTGACAGGTGTAAAGGTTGATCGTTCCATAGCCAACTTGGAAGAGATTCTTGAGTCTGAACACAGCGGCACCATTTCCGTTTGATCCAAGACGGCACATAGCAATAGCGAGTTGGACTGATGGGTCTCGTTGAGGATTCTGAGAGGAGTTGTGAAAGATTGTATTTGACTCAATCAGTTGAAGAAGATTGAGGAAACATGGGAACGACATTTTAAAAAGCTTGAGGAAGCATGATTGAGGAAGTTCTTGAATGATTGAAAGGTCATATCGAGGATGGAATTGTGTAGTGGTGCCTCTGGCATTGAGGTATTGTTTCTGGATTTTTGATCAACAATAAAAATAGAAATCTTCAAGTCCTGAGTCATTGTTATCTGAGTCAAAAATCAATACTGTTGCAGCAGAGTTGGCCGCTTGAAATAGTTGCTTGTGTTGAGAGGGTGCTTGTTGCATGATTTGTTGAGGTGAGGTGTGATGTTTGCTTGGTTTGAAAAGAGGCAATGGATTGAACGGTGAAGCGTGAGCTGATATGAAATGTGATTTTAATGGGTTATTTTTGAAATGAAGGATTTGGATGGAAAACCAGGGTTTTTCATTTTCAAAATCCATTTTCTTTTTGGCTACCCCATTTTGAAAACCCGTTGATTAGAAATTGTGGATTTGGCAATTTCTAATCAACGGGTTTTAATTGTGGATTTGGTCATATTTGATACCCCCTATTATCTTGAAATAATTCTTACAAGAAGATTATCTTTTGAAAGTTTCTTGCATAAGAAATTAATATGAAATACCATGGATTTGGACATATCTGATACCCCCTATTCAACCATATTCAATATGCCTTGAATCCTGAGTCAGTGTAAGGTTCCTTCTGACAGCATCTTGAAATTAGAAAATGGATTTAAATTTTTAATAAACATATTTTAGCAATAGTCCTTTCATATTGGGGATTCACAGACATGGTCAGAATACATTAGTATCTACTCTCTATTTTATTTTTCCTGGTAGCTGAATGAATACTGCTTTCCACACCAAATTGATGTCTACAATTAAATACTTATTTTTTGCTCTTCAAAATATTTTTGTGGGTTGTGTTTCCTACATTGAACTTGTTTTCCTGGGTGAGACTGCCTGAATTTTATTATCATCAGTGAATATACAAAAACTTCCCGGTTGAGAAGATCAAATATTATTGATTTACATGATACCCAAAGCATAATAAAAAGATAATAAATATAACAAACCCATACTTACTCATAAATCAAGCCAAATTCCATGAGGACTGTTGTTATTGTTGAATAAAATTTAAGCTCATGAAAGGCCATAATAATTTCAGGAAGGTGTAAGTGATTGGTGATACCATCACATCAAAATTACATGTTCAGGATTCTCCCAGATATACCAATTTGAATTCACTGATCCTCATCAAAAATAACTCAAACCCTATAAATGAGGACTGTTTCCATTTCTGACTGAAATTTACCTTCATGAATGATAATAATAATTTCTGGAAGGTGTAAGTAATATAATTATGTCAAAATTACACATCATCAAGATTCTCCCAGATATATTAACTAATCATCATTGAGATAATTCAAAATCTATACCAAAAATTATGCACATATGCCAAGGGTTCTAAAAAAGTGATAATAGAAAAGCATGCACAAAAAAGAACAGGGTATGGATCTTCATAAATCAGGGTTCAAATGTGAATATATTTTTAAATAAAAATAAATTTCTTGATAAAGGAGAATATATATGTATATTATCGTTGGAATTCTTACTTGGAAGTGTTACAAATAACCTGAATCAAATAGTATGTTATTAGGATTCATTTTGAATTCATTTATCTGTAAGAGACTTTTTTGTTTAATGGTTTGATCCATTCTTATAATGGATAAAGATGAAGATTTTCATCTGGAATTGTTATTTCATGAAGTTCATAAGGAATTGGCTTACCATTTGAAAGATTATTAATTAAATATATGGAAATACTTCAAATTTGGAGGAGTCATGTGGAAAACAATACCTCATTGATACATGCTGTAGCAGTGGGGGATACATTGTAGATACAGTGTTGATATGTTGTGGTTGGGTAAGAGATAAGCGAAGGCACCTCCATAGAGGTTCCAGCTTTTTTTCCTGGTGTCCCCATATCCCCCTGTTTTCATCCAACCACGCATCCCTCTTTCTCTCCGATTCATTAACTTCCCCATTTCCCCCCAGCTTTCAACCATCTCAATATCCTTCACGGCCATGGAAATTCTCCCTCTGTTTCACCTCATTCCAGCCAACCACCCCCAAAACAACGCCACCACAACATCACTACCATCATCAACTTATCCATTGGTCTCCGATATCTATGCAATAGTTCCCCTTCCATTTACCAAACATTCACCCCCTCCTGGCAGCTCAGCCACCAACACGGATCAATCTTTACAGTTTGTACAGCGGCTTGGTGGAACACCTCCTTCGTTCTTGACAAATCCACATTGCTTCACTATTCCCAGCTCCTCCCACAGCAGTGCAATCAAATTTGTGACTGCAATGCAGGCTACCATCCAATGGAACTCCCAGCAATCACGGACCAACTCTGTCCCAGGACCCAAAGGTTTCAGCAAATCACCCAAGCGACTTGGTCACCCTTGCAGTTTCCACTTCAAACTAGAATACACCTGTCCCTGTCAACAACAACACAAGCCGGTAATCAACTCCCGCAAATGCAACCGGCCAACCATGAAGTGCAGCTGCCTGGCTCGGTTCAGCATCCACCACCACAAAGCATCCAACTCCCTGCGCGTGGAATGGTTCTGGGTCCACAACCACAATCCATACTCGTATGTCAATATGCTCATCTGCCCGTCTCCAAAAATGGTCGACCAATGGCTGACCAACAAAGTGATATCTGGCCTTGGATGGAGGCGATCCAGTGCCTGTTAGGTTCTCTGCAATTATTTCCAGTAAGTTGCTTAAATAACGGTATCCAGACGATCCTTTATCAATCACTAACCTCACATGCCTTCTCTTGATCATCACCAGGCAGACAACGATGTCCTCATACCTGAAGCCCATAAGATTCCCTACAACTGAGTTTGTTACCTGATCAGGACATGCGTGCAGACTCTGGCGAAGCGGGACCCAGACGTATTACAGTCCCTTTGCCTTTGGGGGATTAAACTAGCAAACAGTGGATGGCACGTATACGCTCCAGCCTTGGAGGATTCTCAAGATTTCCTATACGCATTCCAATCTCCCTGGCAAAGGGAGCTGATGCAAACCTATGGACAATTCGTCCTCATGATCGATGCGACCCACAATACAGTCTCAAATGTCTTCCTTTTGAATGGTCTCAAGGTCAGTCTCTACACAATAATGGTCCGTAATCACCTAGTCAGAAAAGGAGCTCCGGTCTGTTGGGCTTTTGCGGGTTCTGCTGCCATGTAAGTTTTTCATCTCTCTTGTCTGCTATTAGCAAAGTACTCACAAACCCATCTCCTCACCCATCCGCTTAACACACAGCAAGCCAATTCAGCTCCTGCTGATGTGGACTCAAGGGGCGGTGATTTTCATACCACATGTAATCATGTCCGACTGCGCAATTGCAATTTGCAACGCTGTTTCCAACTCCTACATCGACCTAGGAAACCGGGCTCCAAAGCACCTGTGGTGCTGGTTTCACTTACTGAAAGCATTCAAGACGCAAGTGGGTCTATACTTACACAAACATTCGATGGAGGCAATCACGAAATTCCAATGTATATTGTATGCAAATAAAGACCCCCGCATCCACCTTGAAGACCAAATATGCCGGTGGCGCTCTACCAATCCCGAATTTTCCCAGTATGTAAATGCGCAATGGGCAACGAATATGATTCATTGGGCTAATTACTACCAAACGGTGAGTCTCTCTTTTGACGGGTTAGATCAAACAAGGTATCTCCTCATTAACAACGTGCCCAATTAGAACGCTCACCAGGGGATCAACACGGAAAACTACACGGAGGCTTGGCACCAAGTGTTGAAGTCGCAGTTCATCCCACAGCCTCAAAGACGCCGCATAGACAAGTTGGTGCAAATACTTGTCTATGAGGTGGAACCGTACTACCAATCCGTATCCAACCGAGTTGATGGGGGCTTTCTTCAGCAGACATACAACAAACAACAGGCAGTATCACAACGGTTGCGGGGCAGTTATACACGTGCTGCTCTCACTGCGCTGGGCATACATATTTTCACATTCCCTACACACGTGAGTCTCACATTCAAACGGGTGTCCTGTAGGGTGTGCATGCTACATGCTGATCTGATGACCCCTGTAACACTCAAAGTAAATAATAGGATCATTCACTCATCCTTCCGAAAGGGCTTACAGGGTGACCATCTCGGACCCTGGGGGTAATACAAAAGGACACATAACTAGCTGTACATGTGCTTTGTACCTGTGCCATGGCAGTGGGTGCAAGCACATGTATTACCGGGCATTGATAGACGCACAGCAAAGACGCACGCCAACGCCAACCCGCACACCAATTTTTTTTGCCGTGCGGGGCCTATACACCTTTTTTTTTTGGCGTGTAGGGTCTACACGCCAAAAAACGAGGGTGTGTGGGAGCGCACGCCAATTTTTGGCGTGCAGGTCTCACACGCCCTTTTTTGTTGGCATGTAGGCCCCGCACGCCAATTTATGTTGGCGTACAGGTCCCACACGCCAATTTATGTTGGCGTACAGGTCCCACACGCCAATTTATGTTGGCGTGCGGGTCCCACACGCCAATTGTTTGGCGTGTGGGATACTTTATATCTCACGTAATCAAACCGGAGGACCGGTTCAATTATGTGAGCAACTCCCCACACGCCAAAAAATTGGCGTGTGGGGAAACCTTGTCCGCCGGCCAGGAGGAACTCTTCCCAGCCGACGAGGCTATACAACCTTGTTGGCCAGGAGGAACTCCTCCTGGCCGACAAGTTTTTGGCCAGGAGGAAGTCCTCCTGGCTGACAAGGTTGTATAACCTTGTCAGCCGGAAGGACTTCCTCCCGGCTGACAAGGTTATACAACCTCGTCAGCCAGGAGGAGTTCCTCCTGTCCGACGAGGTTGTATAGCCTTGTTGGCCAGGAGGAGTTCCTCCTGGCCGGCTCCTGGCCGGCCAACAAGGTTTCCCCACACGCCAATTTTTTGGTGTGTGGGGAGTTGCTCACGTAATCGAACCGGTCCACCAGTTTGATCATGTGAGATATACAGTATCCCACACGCCAAACAATTGGTGTGTGGGACCCACATGCCAAAATAAATTGGCTTGTGGGACCCGCACGCCAAAATAAATTGGCGTGCAGGTCCTACACGCCAAAATTGGCGTGTAGACCCTACACGCCAATTTGTTTTGGCGTGTAGGCCCCGCACGCCAAACAAAATTTGCATGCGGATGGGGGGTCTTGATAAACGCACGCCCCTGGTGCACACCCACGCCAGGCGCAGGCCAGGGGTGTTTGGCGTGTTTTCACGCCCCCGCCAGCCCCAATTGGCGGGTTTGGCGGACACACCAATGCCCGATGGCTTGCTTCCAGGCACGCCAACGGGTGGCATGCCAATTGCCAACCCATTGGCGTGCCTCTCGGCGGCCCACCCGCACGCCAATGGTTGTGCGGGTGGGGCCGCACACCCTGGACTATGGCCTATGGGAGACTGTGAAGTCTCCCATAGGCCATAGGCCAAGGATACACACATACTACGTATGTGTGTATCCCTGACATCAGCAACGTGTCAAGCCTCAACACGTTGCTGTTGTCACGCCGTAGCCTTTGGCATGTTGGCAGGCACGCCAAAGGATACACACATACTATGTATGTGTTTATCCTTGGCCTATGGCCTATGGGAGACTTTACAGTCTCCCATAGGCCAACAGCCAGGGCGTGCTGCCCCACCTGCACAACCGTTGGTGTGCAGGTGCGCCGCCGAGAGGCATGCCAATTGGCATTGGCATGCCTGAGACACACGCCAATACCCATTGGTGTGTCTCTCAGGCAGGCCAATGGGTTGGCAATTGGCGTGCCTGGAAGAAAGCCAACGGGCATTGGCGTGCCCCCCAAACCCGCCAATTGGGGCTGGCGGGGGCGTGAAAACACGCCAAACACCCCTGGCGTGTGCCTGGCATGGGCGTGTGCCAGCGGCATGCGTTTATCAACACCTGCGGGTGGGCGTTGGTGTGCACCTTTGGCGTTTGTTTATCAATGCCCGTACTACCTGGTAAATCAAACCTCGCGGAATGTGGTGGAGGACGTTGTGTGGCCTGACATCTCAGAAGATGCTAACTTGGAATTCACATTTTCGAACGAGGTACAGATATCATTACCTGGAACGCATCCCGTGACAATCAGCTCCCCAGAGACCCCAAACCGTACAATCCTGATAGCCCCCGGGGGTTTGGTGTCTCCTGGCTCCATCTTTGCGCGGATCAAACCGGTTTTGCCATTCCGGGTGGCCGCAACTACCAACATATTCACCCATGCACCTGGAGCAGACACACCTGCTCATTCCAGTGCCCTGGGTGACCAAGTCGTAATCACCCGCATTCTGGGCAATCGCGGGGAGGATCCTAGGGTTTGGACCCTCTACAGGTCAGCCATAAACACGTTAGATAGGTGTTTCCTGGCACTTAAAAAGGCTGGTGATCGCCGAAGGATGGTCATGGTTATCTCAGCTGCGTTGATGGAGGAGTTCAAAAATATTGCCTTTTCCATTGGTCATATGGTTGAGCTTCAATTCCCAGGGATTAAAGAGTCTCTGGTGGACTTGGTCTGAATGGGTGACCCGCACAACATGACCCAATCCGAGATAGTGGCAATTCTCAAAGACCTCCAGGAAGTTGGATTTTCCAGCTTGAAGAGGGCTTCGATCTTATTAGCAAACAGGCAAACAGACAGCTGGAAGCAGCATTCCTGGCAGAGGCGATGGCTCTTACCATGGGGAAATTCCGGGAATTGTGCTTTGAGCTTGCTGGTATACTTGAGTAGGGAGGAGTTTTGGAGGCTAGGACACAGATTCTCTGACAAACTAAGGTGTGTTGATGACCATGCGGGCTGTGTTGATGGCGATGAGATGGGGACAGTATTATAAGGCAATCATAGTAAAAAATCATACATACATTGTCTCCTCACACAAACCAACAACTTATATACATTGTATCCTCATGCAAAGGATTGTTGTTTTGTCAACAATGCATCAATCATTTCACGACTTTTTTTCCTTTCTAATGTTTTCTGCTAGTTCTACTTTACATACATGTGTCTATGGTCATTCACTTGGTAACACTCAGTGGTATTAACGTAATGCATGATCTCCCTTATCAATGGGAGGATGAGCAATACTTATTGTTGACAGTTTCAGCCGCGCGTGCTTCAAGTCCCAACTTGAGATGATGTTCCAACCGGTAAAATTATGTAATATGATATGACAAAGATCGAAATAGTTGTAGGCGTGATCGCGGTGGGGACGGTTGTCAAATGTGGACTGATTGAGGATGAGGCCCATACCTTGATTGTCACATCGATCAAAGTCGTGATTATTTTGGGAACCTGGTTGGTCACAAACTTGACAAAGCCAGTGCATCCCTGCTTTGGTGTGAGCACTTGTCAGCTTGCTACTAGTTCAGAGACAACCTGACTAGAACAAAATATAAAATAAAATAAAAAATATCTTATTACTCATTTAATAAAAGGTAATAAATGAATAATAATAAGATAAATCAACATAAAAAAGCAATATGTAAATAATGAATACATTATTACATAGTAACACAATAATAAATAGATAAATACAATAATAAATATAAAACAATGAATATGTTTGTTGAGTTTTTCCTTGATATGAATCCGGCTACTCGTGCACATATGCATAATCATCTAGTGATACCCTCAAAGAGTATCAGTTAGGTCTAATTTCATCAAGCTCAAAAGTGTGCAAGTAGCGGTTGTCGAACCTCAGACTCGTCAAGAATCTTGGCTAAATAACTGCTCAAAGAACAAGAAATGCTATGCTTCAAGTCAATCACGTTCATATTTATCTGTTTGTGTTTGTTGAGGAATTCACTAATCTTTCTTTCTTTTCATGTTTTTTCAGCCTTAGAGCTAATACAATTAGCCTACAAGTCTTCCTTATGCACATTTTAAGACCAAAACTTAATCATATCTTTTACAGTTTTGAACTTACACTTGTTTTGACTTCAGATTCTGTTTCCTCATCATATTTTAGCCCTAGTTACAACTGAGAATTTTCTCTATATTTTACTCCTTCATATAGTAATGAATTACTGGTGAATTTATTCTGTATACTGTTACGCAGTGTTTCAGATGCAAGCTGACCACAAGCCAGCACTGCTTATGTCAGCAAACTATGAAAATTTTCGAGTCTGAGTATCCTCTACACCCCAGAAGATACACAGACTCCAGAATACTACACAACAACCACACACTTCAGAAAAAAGGACTTCAACCAGTTGACCTCAAGCAGCTTCCTCACCAAGGTTTAGGAATATTAAGTAAGGCCCTCACTTCTCTGATTATTTCCCAGTTCCGCTGTCATTTAATCAATTAGTGAGTCCCTTCTTCTGCTACCTCTTCAACTCTTTCAACCCTCCTTCTTTCCCCAGTCTGTCTGTTCTGTTTTATCCTCCCCTTTTCCCTTCTTTCTACTACATCCCCAATTCCCAAGCAGTGGCATAGAACCAAGAAGATTAAATCCTGCTAGATAAGGCATAACCCAGAAATAAATTGCTTGATCATTCTAAGATCCTGTCCCCTTGTATTTTTGTTGATTTTATCAGGGAAAATCAGCCAGGTTTCCATCTAAGAATCCTTGAGTCAGTTTTCTTTGACCAGAAAAAGATTGGCTGGCTTCAGTTTCTGTTGACCAGGCTCCTTCACCCAGTTTCAGTTGTGGAAGAAGAGGCTGACCCTCAGTTGGCAGCTCCCAAGATCATTTAAGATCTTTTCTTTTATTATTTTACATACTAGTTCTATTTTTTTTCTACTAAGTATTTAATTACTTAATCCCCTTTTTCTTGTGTCCTGTTGTCACTTAAGAGGCACAGGCTCACATGTTTTCTCATATTTGTTCTATCTCTTCAGTATTCTGCTTTGCTTCTGCTCTGCTTCATCCTCTGCTCTTCCATAAAAAAAGTCCTCACTATTCTTATCACTCCTACATTGTTTTAGTGGTACTCTTCTTATTTCTCTCTTCTTCTCTGGTCTCTTCTCCTAATGTCTTATTTCCTTGTTTTAGTCTGGTTCTGGTTCTTAGAAATTTTATCAAAAATTGTTCAATGTTAGTAAATAATAAGATAAGTGGAAATATGATTACATGATCTTCAAGAGAGTGTAAAATAACCTAGGGTACTTCAGCCAAAGTACCCCAGATAACTTAAAACTTCTAGTAGTAAAACAACTTGAAAGAATATTACTACTAAGCACTGAAATAATTTTTAGATATTAAAATATAGAATAAAAAAGATAAATACATATAAAAAACCACGAAATAACAATGTATTTAAATAAGAACAGAATAAAATAAATACATATGACATAAATAATGTAAGTATATAATACTAGTAATATATATACTACATTATCTATTTATTTATTCATCTTATTTAATTAAATACCAGCTACACTAAGGATGAGTCAGAGGAACAAAGACCACGAACACAGGGAAGGAAACAACATGAGAACCTCTCAAAAATAATAATTGAACAACTGTTCAAAATAAATATACTACATCCTTAGTGGGAAAAAGTCTGTTGACAGATCTCTGCAGTCATGCATTACAACAGAACCTGCATGACAGTGACTGAACAAGAGGCTCTTGAAGCGCCCACAGAACAAACAAATAGATGTATTTCACATTTTACACAATAAAAAACATTTAAACTCTGACAAGCGTGATCAACAAGTACATATGACATTTAATCAAATACTTATTGACATGTAATTAAAACCTTGGATAAAAAAATCTAACAAACCTTGTCAGAGGTTTAGAAGCGCCTCAAGATGCCAACAAAAGAACATAAACAGGCTGTACCAATAGTAGACAGCCTGTACATATGGAAATTTGATTAAACAACTCCATACATTTAGATTAAATCTTAAACCCCTCCTTTTATTTTTCCCATAGCCAAAAAAACATCCTGTGTTTCGCCATCAGGACTCCAGAAAGGCATTTAAGGAGCCCTTCTTCCCCCTGTATTTTGATTCCTCATGCTTTTATATATATACTACCACTCTTACCTACATATCACCATAGCTCTACTATTTTTATTCTGTCTTGTAAGGTCCTAGTATCTGTTCTTTAGCCTCTTCTTACTCCCTTGAAATTGCCCAGTGTCCACCCAGCTCTTCCAACCACCTCTCCAAGCGCTTCCAACTGCTCAATTTTCCCCTGGAAGAATATCCAGAGTGTTAAGGTAATTTTTACTAGTAAGTAAATAACCCTTTCTCTTGATATTCTCCGCCATCTTTTGTCTGGGATTTAAACCACCCCTGTTTACAGGCCCCAGTGTTTTCAGGTACTTAAATCCTCTGCTTGCAAGATACCTTTGAGGGATTAAACAACCCCTGATTTATCAGGCCCCTCTTATTTTTAATTATATTAAATATATTAAATATAATTAATTATATCTTCTTATAAAATCCCCACATTCCACATATACTCTTTAGAATTATCCCTTTTACAATTCATCCCAGAGCTTCCTGCTCTTTACCTGTTATTTTTGCACCCTGTGTAGCTAGAAGGAGTACTCCTTGGCATCACAGAGGCTGACAGCACTTGTAGCCTGGTCGAATGGCCAGGCCTAAAACTCTCCCGCAGGGAGAGGGACTGTTGTAGCTGGAAACCGGGAACTCCCCCAAGGGGAAATAATATTTCTGCAAGTGAACTATTTATAGGTAAAATCTATGTACATACTTGGGTTGGTGAGAGACAAAAAACCCATAAACTCATAGACTATGTATATAAAATGTGAGAAATATATAAATGAAAAATGTCATGGGAAACTGACATAACAGGGACTTGTGACTAAAGTCAACATGCTGGCTTGAGAGAATCTGCAAGCTTTGGTGGTGGAGCTTGACAATCTTCTCTGGAGCTTGCAGTTTCAACCTAGTTTTCTCTCTATTCCCATCGTTCATAGGCCTGCATCTTGCGGTATTTTTGGTGTGCTCACAATCTTATAATATTATCACACCACCTAGCAGATAATTTTCAAAAAAAAAAAAAAAAATCTTGAAGTTCTTTTGGCCTTTTACTGCCAAAGCCATGAATTTTTACTCAACTTTTTTTTTCACTCGAGCTCTGTTGAGCTCTGTTGATCTCTCTCTCTCTCAATCACTTTCTCCCTTGTTTTAATCAGCCAACCATTGAATTATTAGGGGTATGGCATTTTTTTTCTCAACAGTTGGTGGTCCAAATGGTTTTTAATTCAAGTTGATGACAACGCACAATTTTGATTTTGGGGGCAGTGTTTTCAAAAAATAATAAACAATAGATAAAAAATAATGAGGAAATTCAGAATATACCGAAATACTGGTAAGATCAAGGCCTATCACCGTGGTAGGATGGTCAAGGATCAAAAAATTTTATTACTTGAAAGGTGACTGGGAGGAAAAGCCACAGTTATTTGCCAGCCAGCCTCACACGGGCTTCTCGACTTAAGGAATAAGCCTCGCTTGCACCTCCACACCTCTCAGCGGGTGCTTACGGGGCTTTGTTATGCTTGGGTTGGTCAATAGTTTCAAAGAAGTTATTTGAGAGCCTGGGTATAGATGCTACAGATGGACCAGGTACAAGCCACCCAGTTAGTAGCATGTAGCCCCCTGCGCTAGTGTAGGCATACATGGCAAACTATTCAGGTATGGCTTGTTAGAATAGTGTAGATTCCTTGTTCTCATCCGTGGCTTTTCCCGGGATGAGTGATACCTAACGTGCTGCGGCGAGTCTAAGAGATGTCTGTGACATCTATGTCAAAACAACCCCCCTCTTGCCGTAGATGTTATACTACATACAAAAAACAAAGAAGTTTTTAGAGAGAAAGAAAGAAAAAAAATTAAAAACCGCCCTAAGCTTTTGGTAAAGATATCTGCTAACTGTTCTTTCATACCCACCCAATGGAGTTGTGTTTTCTTCTGAAATAAAGCTTTGTTACTAATATAAAAATCCCTGTCAGAATGTCGTGTGCGTTTATTCAAGGCGTTGTTGGTAGATACCTGTATTGCTGACTGATTGTCACAATGCAGGTGGCCTACAAAATCAGTTTTCAAAATGTCTTTAAGCAAGTGCCTTACCCACAGAGTTTGTCACGTTCCAACACCTAAGGCCATATATTCAGCATGGCAAGTCAATGATGCTACCGTAGCTTGTCGTTGAGCTATCCATAGTACCGGACAATTTAGAAAAGAAACCAACACTCCATATGATGATTGCAAGAATTCACCACCCCACAAAGCATCACAATATGTTTTGAGTGGTTGATCATCCGTCACTGGAAACAGAAATAATTTCTTGTCTTGCATACCTACAATTTACCCAATCAGATGCTTGATACCATTCCAATGAATAGGCCCTGGCTTTGCCGCAAACCTTGCCAAATAATTTACTGCAAACGCAACATCTGGTCTGGTTCCAACAGCTAAATAACTTAGTGTACCAATGACCAAGAGATACTTGCTGGAAGATTCAACATCCCCTTTGGGGTCTGTCACGGTGTGTAGTTTGGCGGTAAAGGAGTTTTCAAATATGCAACTCCATCCCATTCACTTTCTAGGAGTCCCTTTACTAGTTCATCTTTCAACAGAGCAAACCCTTTTGTTGATCTTGTGACATTCAAACCAACAATAGACAATAGTTTTTGTGACCATTTTATCTTTAGAACATCCTTCAAGTCAGTCTCCAATTTGTGCAAGAAATTTTCATCAGAAGCTGTAACTACTTCATCGTCCACATGGAGCCATATAACCCCTACTTTGGATGGATGATGCAGGATGTACAACAAGTTGTCATATTGTGATGGTATGTAACCTAGACAACCCAGAATTTTCCTGAGATGCAACCACCAGCAGCGTGCTGCCTGTCTTGTACCATACAAAGCTTTCTTCAAAAGCAATGCATGTCCCGGCAGTACCTTCATTCCTTCAGGTGGATCTACCCAGATCTCCTATTTAATTGGTGAGTTCAAATAGGCAGCTACAAAGTCAAAACTGTGCACTGCCCAATTGTTGGCAGCTGCCACGGTAAGGAGTAATTGCAGTGCTACAACAGTAGCAGTCGGTGCAAAAGTCTCTAGAAAATCGGTTCCAGCTACCTGTGTGAAGCCCTTAGCAACAAAACATGCTTTGAAACGTACACCTGATCTGTCCAAATCAGGTTTTACAGCAAATACCCATCTCCCACTGAGAGCTTTTTTGTCTTGGGGCTTCAGTTGAATTACCCAGATGTGCATTTTCTCTAAGTTGTTCAGTGAGATGGCTTTCTTCCACAACTCTTGTTGATTGGAGTGCATGACTTGCTTTAATGTTTTAGGAACTGATATTGAATAGAATTAATGACACAATTCGATGATCTTGTCAATTATCATCTCCTGGTCATGAAATTTGATCTCTTTGCTGAAATCACCCAAGTGCATCATATTCATGACAAAATCCAAAGATAACTTCTTTGAAGACAAGTTGGGTGGTGCAGCAGGGGCTTCCTGTCCAGTATTTGGAGTCTTGATAAAGTGCTCCAAGTCTTTGTTCACAAATCGCGCCATGGCTGAAGGGATAAACCTCTTTTCGTCCAGTAGCCAGAAAAGACAACCCTTACTCAATTCAAGATGTCCAATGACTTGAGCTTTAATAGCCCGTGCATCAAATTTCTGACGTTTTTCATGTGGTATATGGACAAAAGCAAAAGATCCAAAAGCTTGAAAGCAGTCATATTGTGGCTTAACACCAAACAGTGCCTCATAGGGTGATATTTTTCCACTAGCTTTGTTCGGGATGTGATTCAGAATATAGTGAGCCCAAAGAAATGCATAATTCCAAAAGGTCTTTGGAAGATTACTATCGAAAAAAACTGTTCTTCCCATAGCCTGTATTGTCCTGTTGAAACATTCTACCATTCCATTTTGGTAATGGTGGTACGGTAGCACTCTCTTGCAATGAATTCCTTTGAATTTCAGGAAATCCTCCAGAGTTTTTTTTGCAAACTTGCCACAGTTATCACTGCGCAAAAATTTCACTTTTAACCCAGTGCTGCATTCCAGACATGTAAAGATATCAATAATCACTGCATTTGCGTCTGATTTGGCTTGCAGAACCTTAACATAAGAGTATCCAGTGGCGGTGTCTCTCATTGTTAAGAGATAATTCCCACCATCCACTGCAGTTACTTGGAAAGGTCCCACAAGGTCTGCTGCCCATACCTCCATCCTAGTCGCAGCGCGAAAAGTAGAATCAAGAGGGTTTATTCTGGTAATTTTACTCATCATACACACTGGACATTGGATCTTTCCTGGTGGTAGATTTTTGGGGATTTCAAGGCCAACTTGTTCCTTTATTAGCCAATGAATAACCCTGAGACCAGCATGGCCAAAAAATCTATGCCAAAACAGCAGGCATTTCTCGTTTGCAATCACATTTCCATACAAGGCCAGTATTAATTGGGATAGGTTCCCTAAAAAGATCAACAGCGGCATTGTTCTGTAATTGTGAGGCATAGAAATCCAAACAAGAAGTGGGCACAGACAAATTGTTGCTAGATCCCTTTTTAGGTAGACACAATGTAGGTGTTACACCACTTTTAGAATGATCAATATCACAAGAAAGTTTCGGTTGTGTTTTGGAAAAGGAGTCAATGGGATTGCCAACATGGACTGATTGACAAGAATTGAAAGAAAGATAAATAGCATATAAAAAAGTTTTTGAACTGAATGAAGAAATCATAGCAACCAATGGATTGGCCAAAGAACACAAGAGAGCATCCACCCCATTTGGCTTAGCCACCTCCCCCATCACTTCAATAAATGGGTTGCAAATACTGCAGCAATTACGTTTGGTGTCCAAAACGCACTCAAAAGCAAGTCGATTGTACTGATTGAAAATCATGAATTTGTCGCTGTAAGCCTACGTGATGCCAAGGATAAGTCCTTCTAGCTACACGTGGTGCAAAAATATAAGGTAAGAGTGTAAAGCTCTGGGTGTTGGATAAAAGAGTATAATTCCCAAAGAACATGGGGAATTGTGACGTAAAAAATAGGGGAAAAAAAAGATAATAATTATATTAAATAAATTTAATATAATTAAAACCAGAGGGGCTGATAAATCAGGGGGTGGTTTAGATCCCTCTAAGGTATCTTGCACGTAATGATGCAGAGGATTTAGGTACATGGAACACTGGGGCCTGTTGGAACAGGGGTGGTTTAAATCCAAGGAAAGGAAAGGGGGAATATCTTCAAGAAAAGGGTTATTACTTACTAGTAATAATCCTAAGGGGAACTCGGGGATATTCAGGGTAAAACAAGACAGTTTTGGGCGCTTTGATGGGTGGATTGTAGAGCTGGTGTAGAGCTGGATGGACACTGTAGTGTTGTAGGGGAAGACAAGGCTAAAGAATAACTACTAAGGCACTTACCAGACTGTTTTATAAAGATGTATATCTAATAATAAGTGGGTAAGGAGTTTAGTGGGTATTGGAAAGCATAAGGAGCCTTCTTTGGGCGGTTGAAGAGCTTCTTAAATAGTCTTGAGATCCCTCTGGGGACCCTGTAGGTGTTATTGGCCAACTTGTGGGCACTTTGACCACATTTTGCCCTTCTTGGTGACGCTACAGCAGCTAGTGCTTTGAGTATATGTCACCAAGGTAATACATATTCTTTTTATTATTATTTTTACTAATTACAGTATGTCTTACATCAGTACTAGTTGGTATTTATTAGTATCTGTGGCTTATTGGTATCTTATAATGAGCCACAGTACTTCTTTTTGTACTGATGTTTAGTATTACTGTAGTAAATTTTTTATGTATAATAATATAAAACAATATTATCATGTATTCTAGTCCCTAGTAATCCTTATTACATATGTAACATGTGTAAAGAGGTTACTAGGGTGCTTTTTGTTGTCTTTTAATATTTATTTTATTGCTTCTGGTGTCTGCGTGCCACGCGGGGAGCCTGTGAGGGGTCTACAGGTTGTGCGGGGGCTTGTACTCCAACTTTGGCACGGGCTCCTGGTCACGTGGGTTGGTTTCAGGCTGTGTGGACTGCGGTACGCGGGTTTGGAGTAAAAAACGGTGGATTTACACTATCTCCCCCAATTTACACAACACCTCATTTCCGTGACTGGAAATGGGGTTTAAGCATATATGTGAATCTATATAAGCATACATTAACGTGAATGGCTTTTTATTAAAAGGTACTTGCTAAATATTCAAAACTATTTTACATAGTCAAGGAGTAGGAATTAAGGGTACCTGCGAATGTGTACCCTAGGTTGAATTTAGTGTAGATTTAGAATATAAAATAATATTTCAACTATTATTTGATGTTCTATATTTTGATGTGTAATTTTATGTTTATTAATGTTTTTACATGCTTGTGACAGGGTGCTCTGTCATAGTAGCAAGCTGACAGTCGCTGCAATTATCATAACCAATTTTTGCATTAGCTTTCCTTAAAGCCGCCATGGACACAAGAGTCAAGCGAGCATCCTTACAGCAACGGTGGGCCCACTACGCTAACAATAGCTGTAGTGCAGCATACTGTTAGCTTTTGTCGCTACACTAACACAAAGTTACTGTTAGCTGAAGACTTTTTCAGCTAACGCTAAACAAATTTTGTCAAAAAAAAAATTGCGGGTAGCGTAGCGTTAGCAACATCAAAAAAAAAGTTAATGCTACAGGAATTGCCTGTTGGCTGATTTTTAGCGGTGTTAGCTGGAACAAACGCTACGCTAACTGTTAGTGTAGTGCTCTTGTCAGCTACGCTAACCGTTAGCGTAGCGCTCTTTTCAGCTACGCTGACTGTGTCAGCGGTGGGTTACTCTGGGGTGATTAAAATCCACTCGATGGAAATTTGCTGGAATTGACCAGCGGCTCCGAGTCGTAGATGGGGTTGAATCTGGTCCAAGAGTGATGATACCATCCTTGGCCATGACTTTCTGGTGCATTGGAACCCAGATGTTAACTGGCAAGAAGGAGTAATTAACCTTTGACCCAAAATATCTCCAGACACTAACTCTCCTCTCCCAGTCAAAAAAGAATTAAACAGCTTACCCAACTATTTCATTCAGTTAGATGACACTTTTCCACCAGGAGACTTCGAATATCCTGCCTCTCCCTCTTCCATTTCTTCAAAAGATCACGGGGTAATTGCTTATTGCTCTAACTCACCTCTCACTTCCTTCTTCGAAGAGAAGGAATTACCTTCATTTAAAGGTTTTCTGTACTCCCTGATCCTCTCACATCCTCCCTCAACGACTATTCCAAGCCTCAAAGAAGATGATGAGATTGAAGACCTCAAAACCATCCGAGAGACTCTTCTCCCCATCTACCATAAATTTGCTGATGTTTTTTCCCCTTAGAGAGCGGATAAACTCCCTCCTCAAAGACCACATGATCACCAGATTGAACTCCTAGGTCTTGCACCTCCGCCTGGCTCAGTTTATTCTCTCTTGAAGCCGGAATCTGCTGAGCTTCAAGGCTACATTGCGGAAAATGTAGGAAAAGGTTTCCTTTGACCAAGCAAGTCAAATACAGGTTCTCCTGTGCTTTTCGTCCCTAAGAAGGATGGGTCCCTCAGACTCTGTGTGGACTACAGGAAGCTGAATAATGTTACTCAAAAGAATGCTTACCCAGTTCCTCCCATGTCTCACCTTCTTACTCTCTTCCATGGAGCTACTCACTTCTCAAAGTTCGATCTTTGAGGTGCCTATAATTTGGTTTGAATCGCTGAAGGTCATGAATGGCTAACGGCTATGAGAACCAGATTTGGTAGTTATGAGTATACTGTAATGCCTTTTGGGCTTTGCAATGCTCCTTCCACTTTTCAAAACCTCGTCAACGATATATTCGCTGACATTGTTGAAGTATACGTAGTTGTCTACCTCGACAATATTTTGGTTTAATCAAAGAACCTTGAAGAACACACTTCCCATGTCAAAGAAGTGCTTCAAAGACTTTGAGAAAATAACCTCTTTGCCAAGTTGTCAAAATGTGAATTTCACAACTTGTCTCTTCATTTCCTCGGGGTAGTCATCTCTACTGATGGTATCAGTATGGACTTGGACAAATGTCAAAAAGTCCTTGACTGGCCCAAACCCTCAAATGTTAAAGCACTCCAAGGCTTCCTTGGTTTTGCTAATTTTTATCGCAAATTTATAAAGAATTATTCCAAAACCATAGTGAACCTTACTAATCTCCTTTGAAAGGATTCTCCTTTCATTTTCACAGTCAAAGCTGAACGGGAGTTTAATACTCTCAAGAAAGCTTTTACTACCGCACCAATTCTGGCTCACTTCAGTGAGATGTGTAAAACCATTGTTGAAACTGACGCAAGTGACTACGCCATTGCAGGTGTTATATCTCAATTCTCCGCTTCTTCAAAGCATCTTCACCCTGTAGCTTTCAAATCAAGGAAGCTAAAATCCGCTGAACTCAATTATGAGATTCATGATAAGGGACTTCTTGCAATTGTCCATTGCTTGAATAAATGGCGCTATTATTTGCTCAGCCTCCTCAAACCTTTTGAGATTTTGACTGACCATAATGCTCTTAAGTATTTTACAATGTGGTGATCCATTCCACATCATTACTATAATTTCCAAGACGATTTACCACTAATAAATCACATTCACTTACAAATAAATACTCATAAATCCCAAACCTTACATATATTCACTGTTATCATTTCATAATCAGATTCTACACCCCATTTTAACCCTAGTCACCCACTACAACTACCCCCAAATTCCTCATAGTTCAAGAGTTACAGGCAAACTCAGAATAATACAGCAAGTTATAGTATAAAGCAAGGTATAGAATACAATAAGTACATATTATAAGTAGATATATTTCACAACCAAGATACATAATACATATTACACATTATATACTACATAACATCTTACATCATATACATAAACTCTACTCATCTGTTACTGTCATGACCATTTCATATGTGTCACTGTCTATTCTACTTCATCTGTCATATTTTCCTTTCTCTAGCCTGATGGCTCATATTCTCTCTCAGATATATAAGGACACCTGTTCCTCCCTCTTGTTCCCATATGGACCCCCTGACTTACTAAATTACCCTCTACATATACCAACATTACAGATCCCATATAATTAGTATACATAACTTAGTAGAGTTACCATCACTCTTAGAAATATATAAATATAAATACCAGCTTGAAACTCAATATAAGAAGACTGTCCCCTGTCTTGTTTGACCCACTTTTACTCCATAGTTGCCAACCCTGCCCCATATTATATTTTATATTATATACTTTCTACCACTCACACCCCTCTTCCATTCCTCCCACCTTATAGGTGTAGTAGCAAAGCTCATCAGTACTAGGCATCTAAGAATAGATAGAAATTAGCCACACCTTTATTTTATTCTTAGTGTTACACTCATCCCCATAGCATTAGTCAGGAAGGCAGCTCTTATATCAGCACCTTTGGTATAACTTACATTAATACTAGTGTAGTCATCCATTTCCCTTCCAAGCTCTATTCTGTCCCTTGAGTAGTTCCACAACGAGTACTAAAATTCTTACTTGCAGGCAGGCTTGTTGGTCTGAACTTCTTTCCAAGTTTAATTTTACTATAAACTATTGACCTGGCAAATTAGCAGTAGTTCCAGATGCCTTGTAACGTCAAAACAATGTTTATCCCTCGGAGGGGAGAGCCTTTGCTGATAATAACCCTGCTAATGTTTGAACTATATTTTCTTCTTCTTCCCCTGGTATATCTCTTAACTCAATACATTTGGGACAACTCAACAAAGAATTCCTCGAGTTGGTTCAAACTTAGAAGGATGATCCTGTTTGTTGTCAACTTTGAGAAAATGACTCGAAGGACTATACAGTCAACAAAGATGACGTGCTCCTTTATAAGGGCAGGTTTGTTGTTCCGAATGATCCTTGAATCAAACTTGATATCTTTGAATCAAGACATTATTCCCCCCTAGCTGTTCACTTCGGCCAGGATAAGACTTACCAACTTATAGCTCAAGACTTCTACTGGCCAGGAATGGTCAAGGACGTAAAAGATTATGTAAACTGTTTTCATACTGTAAGCCCTGCTCCTCACAGGCTTACACAGACCTGTCACAAGATTATATAAGCTGTTCTGCCTTGTATTTAGTCTCTTCTTTCCCCTTTACCTAGACAGCAGAGATCTTTCTCTCCTGTCTAGGTAAGTACCTTTCCTTCATTCATTCTCTTCTCAATTCCTTTTATCATTGCCTTCACTTGTAGATACTAACTAGAGAGATCTTTCTCTCCTGTCTAGATTGCAATTCACCTCACTTTGGTACTAGAACCCTCCAGAGGCTCTTAGCCTGGTTCCTCCGTGCCACGATCCTGACCGCTCCTTCTATAAAGAACCAGTGAAGGGACTCAACCCTTACACTTTTTTTTTCTAGTTCCACAAACCAACCGGCAGAATTTTTAAAATTCACTAACGTGCCTTATCCAACTTCAAACACCCCAACATCTCCCTTTTTTTCCAAACTTGACTTACATCTCTGACAGTACTCCCAATTCTCCCTCCTCTTCATCTCTAAGAAAATCGTCCTGATGTTCGGTGGCTATGAAACCCGTATCAGGAATCTAGAGGATACCGTACGGCTCCTTTTAGCTAGGTTGGAGATCACTCAGTCAATGGTTGTCTTCAATCCTTCTCCAACTGGCTCGTTCCGATATTCAGTCAATCGGGGCCTGGTACCAGTACTATCCAAAGCTGCAGCCGAATCCTTGATGAAGACACCAGAAAAAGGGAGACCAACTGTCCATCGTCATCATCATCACCCGTATGTTTCCAAACCGGCACTAGCAACTGCACCTCCAAAGTCGCCTACATCTACACCACACACTCGATCTCCCAATGAGCGTCTTACTTCAGCCTGTCTCACCAAAATTCCTTGGTCTTCAAGAGACTATCCACCTCATTTAAAACCGCAAGCTGTCACGCTCTGTGATGCCAAGGACTGATATCCTTCTAGCTACACAAGGTGCAAGGCAAAAAATATGGGCAAAAAAGGGGTTTTTGATCTTTTATATTAATATTTAAAAGATCAAAGATTTATGGAGGGGCCAGCAAGCTGGGGTGTTTAGTTCCCTCCAAAGGTGTTCGTGCTAAAAGCAGAGAACTGAACCTTTAAAACTGGGGCCTGCAAGCAGGGGTGTTTAGTCCCAGTGAAATAGTGGCTAAGAAAGGGCCACAACTCCTAGTAGGAAAAGACTTACTGTAGTAGGCTTTGAGGGAAGGAGGTGGGGGACTTTCTTATGGTAAACTGAGCAGCTGGAAGCGGTTGGAAAGGTGAGCTGGAAGGCTGGACAGAGTTGGGGTTGAGGACAAGAGGCTTTGAAGTCTTGAAGACTGATTTACTGGGCAGGACACTAGTATGATGGACTGGTGGAATGCTGGGTGTAAATATGATAAAGCTGGGGAATCCAAATACAGGGGGAAGAAAGGGCCTCTTAAATGCCTTTCTGGAGCCCTGATGGCGAAACATCAAGTGTTATTTTGGCTATGGGAACACTACAAGGAAGGAGTTATCCTTAGTAGAAATAAATGATGTAATTTATCAAATTATTACATGTACAGGCTGTCAATAATTAATACAGTCTGTCAATCATCTGTAGACATCATCTGAGGGCGCTTCAAGAGCTCTAAGTTTGATTTACAACATGTATTGATCACTTGATCAATAGAAAAAAGAAATAATCAAATTATAATACAGAATCTTATTTCTGTTTAATTTGGTTATTTCATATGTAAGGTTCTGTACCATGAGAGTTCTTGTCATACTTGCATGGAGGGCGCTTTTACAGCTCTCCATTCAATTATTTGAAAAGCAAACATCATGGGAAAAGTGTCAACATTTATTATTTTCCCGTGATTAAATAAGCTTGTCATTTAGTTTAATTGTACAAGTTCTTTTAGATTTATTTGAAGTATTCTTATGTTTCCTTTATCCCCTGTTTCGTGTCTTTCATGTGTTATTATATTATTTAACTTATACTGTATGTATTTGTATAAGCTAATAATAATACAAAGACTATAAAACAGCGTGATATTTATGTCAAATGTTATTTAATATTTTATTTATGTGTTCAAAGGATAATTACATAGTTTATTTAAGTAATTATCCCGTATTTTGAGGACTTCTACTTATTAGAATACTCTCATATTACATATGTTTATACTTAGTAAGTATTTTAGCGCTTAGTAGGAGTATTCTTTAAGTTAATTTTATTATTAGAAGGAGTAAGTTTTCTAGGGTACTTTGGCTGAGGTACCCTAGGTTATTTTACTTGCTCTTTCAGAATATGAAATAATATTCCCACTTATCTCAAAGGTTAATGAGTTATTATTTATTTTATTATTTATTTATTTATTATATTTGTTTCTAGCATTATTACTACTTAATAATGTTTCTATTTTAACATCTTTTTCTTATGTTTATTATAATTTATGTTTTATTATTACTTATGTAATAATGTCTCTTTCATATGTATTTTTATTGATTAATTATTATTTTATTTATTGTTCTAGTCAGGTTGTCTCTGAACTAGTAGCAAGCTGACACAAGCCTTCTCAATCTTGCCCGATCATCATCTTCTCTCATCCAATGATCTATCATCTGCCACTTCTCAGCCACAGCCCACCACCTTGGAATCCTCGGAGCCGACGGAAACACCCGCCCCTACATCACCTTTCTTGGGAACCTCTCCCATCCTTTGCCCGACAGCCCTGTCGGATCATCATGCTGGCTTTGACCGACTGATTCTCCAACTCATGACAGCTCAAGAGGCTGCTACAAGGTTGACTCAGGCGAACCGAGAAGCGGCTGCGCTAGATCGACAGGCCGCCACGGATTGTATTTCCCGATTAGAGCACACAATGATGAGCCTGACCTTGAAGAATGAACTCTGTCTACAGTCCAAAGAGGTTGCGCTGGCCGATTTGCAAACCACATCTGTACCTCCTGCATCCTTGTCCGTGCATTTAAAACCGACCTCGCGGCCATTTTCATCCTTGGATCGCTCAACAAGCTCAAAATTACACTTGGATTCCTTACTGCCTGAATCGACCACCTCCCAGCCCATTTCTCATCCATCCACCCCCACGACCCTCTTGCTTCCTCAGCCCGACCTTCCAGAAGCCTTCAGGCGGACCCAAACCACCCTGTGCGACCCTTCTGAAGCCAAACTGCCCACTTCTCTCGCTACCCGTCTCCAGCCATTGGACACGTCGGCTGAGGCCCTTGACTTGATTCAAACTGATCCGATCATGTTGCTACCCCAACCCGACTTGCCAGAAGCCATCAGAAAGACACAAGCCGCCCTGTGCGACTTGTCTGAAGCCAACCCGCCCCGCCCAGCTATTACGAGCTTACTCTGCACGGCTATATCCAGTCCAAGTTCTCCCTCTGAAAGCAGCTCAGCAGCCGCCGTCGTTAACCCAGCTTCGACCTTTTCATCAGAATCATCCAAATGTTCATCATCACCTTCCGACCAAGCTCATCAACCCACTCTCAGAAGTACTCCTCAAATGCGAACCGAGGACACTCCAACTCCTCAAGTTTGCCTTGAAAACTTTGACGTAGCTACACTAGGATCAATCACCATTGTTGATTCTATTGATTCTGTGGATCATCGACTAGCCCCTGAGGACACCAATGAAAACCTACAATGGGAAATGGAGTGTCAAGCATATTACAATGATATTCTAGAACAAGAGATGCTTTTGAACAGGGAAAATACTCAAGTAAAGAAGAAAAACAAAAAGAAGAAGAAGAAGAAGGAGAAGGCCTCTAACCTGACTCCAACTGCTGACAACCCGGTTTTATTTTATGTTTGATATCTTCTCCCTCTCCATCATCCTCCAATTTTCTGTTCAATCTTACCTCATACTCCCAAACCATCTTCTCTATCCATGACTTCCTCCACCATCTCAATTGGGAACACCATAATCCTGATTCCCTTGTTTCCTCTTCCACCTTCCTGCCTTCCCTCTTCCTCTATTATTGAACATTTTCCTGCTCCACTCTCTTTTATAGGAGGGCAGACTGTAAGCCCTGCTCCTCACAGGCTTACACAGACCTGTCACAAGATTATATAAGCTGTTCTGCCTTGTATTTAGTCTCTTCTTTCCCCTTTACCTAGACAGCAGAGATCTTTCTCTCCTGTCTAGGTAATTACCTTTCCTTCATTCATTCTCTTCTCAATTCCTTTTATCATTGCCTTCACTTGTAGATACTAACTAGAGAGATCTTTCTCTCCTGTCTAGATTGCAATTCACCTCACTTTGGTACTAGAACCCTCCAGAGGCTCTTAGCCTGGTTCCTCCGTGCCAC
This sequence comes from Puccinia hordei, assembly GCA_007896445.1. Taxonomy (NCBI): domain Eukaryota; kingdom Fungi; phylum Basidiomycota; class Pucciniomycetes; order Pucciniales; family Pucciniaceae; genus Puccinia; species Puccinia hordei. Next base: position 690,202 of record RDRW01000096.1, read on the forward strand.
GATCCTGACCGCTCCTTCTATAAAGAACCAGTGAAGGGACTCAACCCTTACACATACTTGCAATAGGAACAAATCCTCAAAGCATCGGAAGTATGGGTTGCTTCAACCGCTTCCAATTCCACCATTTCCTTGGCATTCTCTCTTTATGGACTTTATCTCTCAACTCCCTCTTAGTGATGGTCATGACGCTATCCTAGTGATGGTGGATCTTTGTTCAAAGATGTCTCTATTTCTTCGGACTAAGACTACTTGTACCTCATTAGACCTTGTGAACTTGGTCATCAAACATGTGTTCTCAAAGCATGGTCTCCTGGATAATATAGTCAGCGATTGTGGCTCATTGTTTGTTTCGGGTTTCTGGACTTCACTCTGCCAACAACTCAAAATCACTTGCAACTTATCAACTGCCTATCACCCCGAATCAGATGGTCAAACCGAGCAATTCAATCAAATCCTCAAACAATATCTTCGAATGTTTGTCAGTTATCAGCAGGACAACTGGAGCCAAGGGCTTGCCTTAGCCGAATTTGCCTACAACAACGCCACTCACTCCTCAACTCAACAATCACCTTTCCAAACACTCTGTGGTCGGAATCCAACCTTCAATTCAATTCACCTCTCACCTTCAACTCCAGCCTCCGATTATCTCTTGAACCCCAAGCTTCTTCAAGATCAACTTTGAATCAACCTTGAAGCAGCCAGTCAACGGTACAAGCTTCAAGCCGATAAACTTTGACTCAAATCCCCAGCTTACAACATCGGCAATAAATTATGGCTTGACTCCAGCAACATTCAATCGACTCAACCCGCCAAGAAACTTTCCGAACAAAAATTAGGTCCTTTCACCATTGAATCAGTCATCTCAAAGAACGCTTACCGACTCACCCTTCCTTCAAAGTGGAGCGCTATCCACCCAGTCTTTCATGTATCACTCCTAGAGCCAGCTAACGATCTTTTCCCAGGCAAGACTCATCCCCCTCCAGAACCCGTCAATCTTCAAGATCACCTCAAGTGGGAAGTAAGTCGTATCCTCGATTCAAGATTACGCAAAGGAAAACTACAATATCTTGTTGAATGGACTGGATTCCAGTCCGACAAAGATCAAACCTCTTGCAAACCAGCACAAAATCTTTGAAACTCTCCCGCCTTGGTTCAAGACTTCCATACCATGTATCCTTGAAAACCTTGGCAATCCTCTTAAAACCTTATCTCACTCTATTTCACTCTTCCCCCTTTTCCCCTTCTTTCTCTTTGTTCTTTCTCTCATAAATCTTCTAAAAACACTCTCTTAAATTGTCAAATTAAAAACTCAATCTTTTTCTTATCTCTCAAAATTTTTTAAAATAATGAAATAATAAAATAATAAAATAATAAACTAATAAAATAAACAATAAACCACTCTATTCATCCTCATCTTCTCCCTTTAATTTCTTCTCAGCCTCTTCCCAACTTACCTTCAACTCCTTCACCAATAACATAAACTCCCTCATATCCTTTCCTACAACCAATTTTGACATCCGCTTTGCGATTCAAACCTGAATCATCTGATGCTCGTCAAAGATCAAACCAATCTTCTTTGACACTTCTTTGGTCCTCAACTTCTTGCAGGACCAACCTTTGTCCTTCTCCAACTCTTCCTCGTAAATTTGCTTTCTCGAACTACCTCCTTCAACAAAACCTTTGGTTAAAACTCGAGCATCGGTTTCCCTATCCTCATTTTCCGCTCCCCTCTCCTCCTCTTCCACTCTTCTCTCCTTGTCGACTCCATTCTGCTCTCCCCTTCCCTCCTCTTCCTCCACTCTTCTACCCTCCTCGACTTCCCTTCCCTCAACTCTCTCAACTTCGATGATCGCTCCAACAATAGCTTCAACTCCTCCTACGGCTCCTTCAATGACTTGAGCCACCTCCGGTGTGTTAAGCTGTTCAAGAAAAACAATTGGGTCCGGTTCATCATACAGCAGCGGTGGTGGAGGTGTCATGGTTGTGTATCTTCAATACGGCCCTAACAACGCTAACAAACCAAAATTCACTATTATCAGCAATCTCGAATCACATTTTTATTCATAAATTCGGTATCCAATAATTCACTTGAGTGATGGCTCTTCTTGAACAAGAACCTCAAATCTGGACAATCAATGGAGATCTGGGTGGTGGTGGTATTGGAGGAATTGTGGGTGACACAGCGCGACTACTTATAGCCAAAATGGGCAGAGCATCCTCCGATGCAAAAGGAAACCCATGTTTGAAAACACAGGGCACCCTAATTCTTTGACACATCTTGCATTTCAACCTACCTCCCCTTGTTGCAGTACTCGGTGAGCATGTCAAGTTCTGTCAAATACACCTTTGACATTTTTGATCGATGACCTTGACTTCTGACATTTTCTTGTTTTTTTTTTCTGTTTCTTCTGTATCTGTTTCTGTTCTTTCTTCTTCAATTTAAGTAAGTAAAATAGTAGTAGTGTGGGGAAGTAGGATGGTGGGAATTCTTCACCTTTGACCTTTGCAGGGGCTTGGCTTTTGTACCCGGGCATCTGTCACGCTGCAACTCTCAGTCTCAGCCAAACACGGCTCAGCATTTCCTTATGCATCGAACTTCAAATGCAATACTCAGCTTCGAACTTTCAAGGACCAAATGCGTGACACCTAATCAAAGGGACACTTAAACCTCATTACCCAATCTGGTCCCTGACTCAAAGATTTCCCCTTCTGGTGATTTGACGGCTATTCAACGCTTATTCAATAACCCTTACTTGGACTAGCTCGAATGCCTCGACCCTCAGCTTGGTGCTTAACCTTTTCAATCAAGCCTCGCACTTACCCTTTACATCATCTGGGAATTTCTGTTTGTATCTTTGAACCAATTGTCATCTTATCAGTTATGCTTTTCATTTGACTTTTTTCACCCACTCGTTTAAATATAACTGTGATTACATACTTTCTTTACTCATCTTCACACAAAAGCCTCATGTCAATATTTGTCTATAAAAGCAATTGTAATTTCTCTACATTTCCTTTTTTCCTCACTTAACTAATATAACATTGTTTTACATTACCTTCCTCAATCAGCCATCACCCTGATTGCTCCAAGTCTTATTTGAGTCCAGTACTTATTCCTTACAGCTCATCTTCAAATTTATCTTTGAGAATACTTCGACTCAAAGATATCTTCAACCCACTTCAAAGAAAATCTTCAAATCATCTCCCAGTCCCCTTTGCGCTTCAATCAACCAAGTCCCCATCTGTACGTTGGGTTAGTCGCATGACAGTTACTCTATGAACTCTTGTTATACAAGGCACGTAACTTGTAGGCCTTTTGCCCTCCTTTCACGTGAAATATCCAGAGTAACAGATGTCACTCCTTTCCCTCTGATTACGCCCACATTCCTTATCCTTGGAATATCTCACGCATAAGATATGTACTTGAATATCTTATAAATAAAATAACATATTAATATTATAATAATTAATACTTATAAGATGTGTCAATAACAAATGACACCATTATAAGTTGATATCTTGATTAATATTAATAACAGATCAATTAATACAAATGTCATGATGTGATCCAATTCCACTAAGGACTACAGATCAAAGATGTGTCCCATAACACTGCCTTAGTAGAAATCACATCATAAACCTGAACAGATCCTCCCAAAAGGATCTGTCTTCCCCCTGAAGTTCCCCAGTACCTCTCTGGTCCTGGAAGCACTCACAATCTCCCCAAGAGGAGATATTACAATATATAAACAGACTGTAAACAGTTGTTTATCCCCGAGAAAATATTTAGAACACCTTAGCACAGTATATACCATAGAGTTATTTACCTTGCTTAGTTCCCAATTCTCCACCAATACCCCAATTCTGGATAATCTATAGTTTAATACTGTTATTACCTCAAGAATTGGCCACAACCTTCATTCAATAAGGAAGAAACCACAAACCCAAGTGAGTAATCCTTGGATGCCTATTAATACTCTGTATTGATTTGGATGCGCCCATTTTAGAGCAAGCCTCTCAGACAAGACTTACTGGTTGAGGATTAATCCCTTTTACAGGATATTTTACCAACAAACCAATTTTAAATCATCAACCTGACTTAGTTACAACCATTAACCACGGTTAGTTTCACACCCAGGATGACAGGAAGTCATTTCATAAGAAGTGTTTGGACTAGTAATTTGGTAAAGGGGACCAGTAATTTTAGCAAAGTCTTTTATGTGTTGCCTGTAATAACTAGCAAAACCTAAGAATGATTGTAATTCCTCGACATTAGTTGGCATTGGCTTAAGCAGTAATGCAGCCACATTATTCATGTCAATGGCAATAGTAAGTCTGTCAGCCTTAGAGCTTGTCAGCTTGCTACTAGTTCAGAGACAACCTGACTAGAACAATAAATAAAGTAATAATTAATCAATAAGAATACATATGAAAGAGACATTATTACATAAGTAATAATAAAACATAAATTATAATAAACATAAGAAAACATTTTAAAATAGAAAAACTAGGAAGACGTAGTAATAATGCTAGAAACAAATATAATAAATAAATAAATAATAAAATAAATAATAACTCATTAACCTTTGAGATAAGTGAGAATATTATTTCATATTCTGAAAGAGCAAGTAAAATAACCTAGGGTACCTCAGCCAAAGTACCCTAGAAAACTTACTCCTTCTAATAATAAAATTAACTTAAAGAATACTCCTACTAAGCGCTAAAATACTTACTAAGTATAAACATATGTAATATGAGAGTATTCTAATAAGTAGAAGTCCTCAAAATACGGGATAATTACTTAAATAAACTATGTAATTATCCTTTGAACACATAAATAAAATATTAAATAACATTTGACATAAATATCACACTGTTTTATAGTCTTTGTATTATTATTAACTTATACAAATACATACAGTATAAGTTAAATAATATAATGAAACATGAAAAACACGAAACAGGGGATAAAGGAAACATAAGAATACTTCAAATAAATCTAAAAGAACTTGTACAATTAAACTAAATGACAAGCTTATTTAATCACGGGAAAATAATAAATGTTGACACTTTTCCCATGATGTTTGCTTTTCAAATAATTGAATGGAGAGCTGTAAAAGCGCCCTCCATGCAAGTATGACAAGAACTCTCATGGTGCAGAACCTTACATATGAAATAACCAAATTAAACAGAAATAAGATTCTGTATTATAATTTGATTATTTCTTTTTTATTCTATTGATCAAGTGATCAATACATGTTGTACATCAAACTAAGAGCTCTTGACGCGCCCTCAGATGATGTCTACAGATGATTGACAGACTGTATCAATTATGGACAGCCTGTACATGTAATAATTTGATAAATTACATCATTTATTTCTACTAAGGATAACTCCTTCCTTGTAGTATTCCCATAGCCAAAATACCACTTGGTGTTTCGCCATCAGGGCTCCAGAAAGGCATTTAAGAGGCCCTTTCTTCCCCCTGTATTTTGATTCCCCAGCTTTATCATATTTACAACCAGCATTCCACCAGTCCATCATACTAGTGTCCTGCCCAGTAAATCAGTCCTCAAGACTTCAAAGCCTCTTTTCCTCAACTCCAACTCTGTCCAGTCATCAAGCCCACCTTACCAACCGCTTCCAGCTGTTCAGTTTACCTTAAGAAAGCCCCCCCTCCTCCTCTTAAAGCCTACAGTAAGTCTTGTTTCACTAGGAGTTGTGGCCCTTTCTTAGCCACTATTTTTACTGGGCACTTAAACACCCCTGCTTGCAGGCCCCAGTGTAAAAGGTTAAAAAGTTCCTGTGCATTATCACGAACACCTTTGGAGGGCACCCAAAACACCCCTGTTTGCAGGCCCCTCCCAACTAAATTTATAATCTTTTAATATTAATAAAAAGATTAAAATCCTCTAAAATAATTTATTCCATATTATTTTGAGTCTTGCACCTTGTGTAGCTAGAAGGTTATCAGTCCTTGGCATCACAGAGCGTGACAGAGCTAATACAATTAGCCTACAAGTCTTCCTTAAGTACAATTTAACACCAAAATATAATTATATCTTCTACAGTTTTGGACTTTCACTTTTTCTGACTTCAGATTCTGTTTCCTCATCATATTTTAACCCTAGTTACAACTGAGCACTTTCTCCATATCTTACTCCTTCATATAGCTAGTGAATTATCACTGAATTTATTCCAAAACCTGCTGCGCAGTGTTTCAGATGCAAGCTGACCACAAGCAAGCACTGATTATGTCAGCAAACTATGAAACTTTTGTTGAATTAAAGCAATTGCCGTGCTCAAACTCTACATTTAGAGTATGGATCAGCTTTTAATTCAGCACTCATGACATCATTCTGCTCTCTTCTTCCTCATCTCGACTTCAAGATTTACTCGTCCAAACCTCAAGTACACATCCCATTGGACGATTTCCATCTATCATCAATCTTCGTTGAGGTCATCTACATCAGACACTTCAAGCTTAGGTTCTTATCTTCATATTTTCTATTTCATTCTATCTCATTAACTATCAATTGCTTACCACTTCTTTCTTCAGTTTATTGTTAGCTTCTTTATAGTGTATGGTATTATTGTTCCTGTATCTTTACTCCTAGCTCTCTCATTACTTATTGCGTGCCTGTTCTTTTTAAGGTGATACATCTTTTTCTTTTTATTTGTATTCTCTGTATTATTTTTTGTCACTTACTGAAATCAATTCTTTTTAAGACTATAAAATTATCAACTTTTTGAGTCTGAGTATCCTCTACATCCCAGAAGATACACAGACTCCAGAATACCACACAACAACCACACACTTCAGGAAAAAGGACTATTGTCAGTTGACCACCAGCAGCTTCCTTATCAACACTTTGGAATATTAAGTAAGGCCCTCACTTCTCTGATTATTTCCCAGTTCCACTGTCATTTAATCAATTAGTGAGTCCCTTCTTCTGCTACCTCTTCAACTCCTTCTACCATCCTCTTCCCCAAGTCTGTCTGTTCCACTTTATTCTCCCCCTTTTTCCCCTTTTTCTACTACCTCATCAATTCCCAAATTAGTGGCATAGACCCAGAGGATTAAATCCTGCTAGATAAAGCATAAACCAGCAATTAACTGCTTGATCATTCTAAGATCCTGACCCCTTGTATTTTTGTTGATTTTATCAGGGAAAATCAACCAGGTTTCCATCTAAGAATCCTTGAGTCAGTTTCATTTGACCAGAAAAAGATTGGCTGGCTTCAGTTTCTTTTGACCAGGCACCTTCTCCCAGTTTCTGTTGTGGAAGAAGAGGCTGACCCTCAGTAGGCAGATCCTCAGATCTTATAAGATCTTTTATATTCTTTTCTTAAGCCTTTGTTTTCTATTTTTCCTAATAAGTAATTTATTACTTATTCCCCCAATCCTTGTGTCCTGTTTTCACTCAAGAGACGCAGGCTCACAAATACCAGAGACTATATGTCCAAGTGCTTTCAATTCTTTGAAACCAAATTGACATTTGCTCATGGATATTGTTAGAATTAACAACACATATTTCAGACATTTAGCAGAAAATGATTGACTTGGGCAGGATTTGAACCAGCAACCTTAGCAGAAGCTAAGACACTAGGCTACAAAGTTATTATCCAATGTGCTGATATTTGGAACACTGTGGATCACAATATTCAACATGTATTTTCATATTCATCTTTTTAACTCTGTCTCATACTATTGAAAGTTTCTGTAAATTTTCTTTCCAGTCCTGGCTAAAAATTATGATGTCATCAATTTAGATGATGAGCCAACCTTCACGCAATTCCTTGTGAAATTCTATATCCATCATTCTTTGGAAATGAGAGGGGGCATTCTTAATTCCAAAAGGCATTCTTTGTTACTCATAGATTCCCATATGTAAGATTATCCTCATCAAGTATCTGCGATCTTCATGAATTACATTCTGGTGGAATCCTTTGAGTACATCCATACAGGTTATAAACTTAGCATCTTTTAACTGTGTAAGAGATTCACTGATTTTGGGCATAGGATATCTGTCAGGAATGGTGTAGTTATTAAGGCCTCTAAAATCTCCAACCATCCTTGATTTTCCATTATGCCAAGCAATAATTACTGCAGTAGTCACCTCTACATTTTCATTTGCTCCCACTTTGTGTAAAACATTCATTTTAACCAATTCAGTGACATGCTGTTGTAAGGCTTCTCTGCTTCTGGGGGAAGCAGGATAAGCAGCTTTTCTCAGTTCAGGAGGATAAGGTCTAGTGGTATTAAGATTAATTCTTACTTCATGAGCATTAATGCTTCCAAATGTTTCATCAGTAGTGGCAAATGCAAGTTTCTTCTTATGCAACAAATCTCTCAACTCTTTTTGTTGTGCTACATCTATATTTTCAGCAATTTTGGCTTCAGCTATGGTGTTATCAAAATCAACATTATTGATGGAATTACATTCCAATTGTTCTAAGTTCATTTTGTCACTTATTCCAAGTTCAAACTTGTTCATAATATCTCCATTGATGGTGAAATATCTTCCATTGGAATTTATTACATCAGTTACATAATTGATGATATAATCATTGCCTAAAATAATATATTTCATCTTAAAGTCTTCCATAACTATTAGTTCTGTGGTTATTTGTATACTTTGTTTGTTATGAGGAAATATAACATCTAATTTGATAATACCTATAGGTTTCAATTTACTGTTACAACTGTAGAATTTCTCAGAATTAATGGGGATTAATTCTTTCTTCCATTGTGGTAAAATCTTATCTAATAATTTAGGACCAATAATAGAGCAGAAGGCTCCTCCATCAATTAAACATTTAATTTTATACTTATTACATATTATGTTAGTGATATTAGTACCACCAGTCTTATGTATTTTTCCAGTATGCTTCTTATTGGATAAGTGTAGCTTTTTGACGTTCATAGGTTTGAATTTATCTTCAATTTTCAAAATATTAGATATGAGTAGTTCTTCTGTTGAAACAATGGCATGTGTACTATGAATATCAGAATCAAAATCAAGGGAATCAGAATCAAGGGAATCAGAATCAGATCCATCTGGCAAGGATTCTACACTGGATTGTGTTTCATCATTAATGGGGACTAAGTTATCATCAATGTTTTCAATGCAATGTACCTTGTTGCTGGATTTCTTATTGGGACATTTAGTGGATCTATGTCCTTTCTTTCCACATTCAAAACAAGTTAGTTCTTTCTCAGATGTGTCCTTGGTTTCTTTCTCATCTAATTTTCTGGATTCTTTGTAATTATCCTTTTTCACAGACTTATACTTTTCTTTCTTGTCTTTTCTCTTAAAATTCACTAGACTGTCCAGTTGATTAATAAACTCAGTTAAATCACTGTCACTTTTAAGAACTCTACGCATCATGTACTCTGTTTTGTGGTCTAATTGTCCCAGCAATTTATCATTGATAGAGGCATTATCTACATCTCTTTCAATAGCTTTAATCCTGTTAACTTGTTGGGTAACCCAATCAGATGGTTCCACTTCACTCAGTACATCAAATCTGCTTCTTCTGAAGTTAGTCTTAACTTTTCTTTTCCATTCAGGAGTACTAAATTTGTGAATTATCTCTTTCTTCCAGAAACACCAATTTTTGTTGCCAGGTATTTCTTTCTTTCTAGAATTATACCACAAGTTTGCAAAACCAGTTAAGATTGAATTCAATTTTGAACATATGATTTGATCAGGGGCATTATTTTCTTCTTTTAAGTTGTCAATCCAATCAATGAATTTAAAGTGGTCATATTTTCCCACTCCAGAAAAGGTTAGCCACTCATTAGTCTTAGATAGTCCTGCTAATACTAATTTGTGGATGGCCTTGTCTTCATCAACAGAATTATTGGTGGATGTGGCCACTCTAATTGCTTGATTTTTAAGAGTAGGTGTAGCAGTTTGATCCCTGCTTATTTCAATTTGGGTGCTTTGTAAAGATGAAGGGGTCACATTGGCTAATTGAGTAGTAATGATTGGAGGTATAGAGTGACTGTCATCCCCAATATCATTAATAGTATCATGCCTTCTATTAGGTTGGGCATCTCTAGTTAGGAGTTCTTCCAACTTGTGCATGTCATCTAAGTTGTTTTTAGATATGTCTGATGTAAAACATGTGAATTGCTTTTCTATTCTGTTCACTACATCTTCAAATGTCTTAAATTGAGAGTCTACTTTATTAGTAGTGTCTGATTGTAGACTGTTAAATCTTAATTCCAATTGGTCTAATTTTTTTGATAAGACCTTGGTTGGAATTACCTTGTTCTTCAACCCAGTCATCAATTTTGTTCATGGATTGGGAAAATTGTTTACTAAATGTCTTACAATAGTCAGCCAATTCTACATTAAACATATCAATTTTTTTGTCCATTTCTGTCAACCTTTGTTGAATAATAAACAATGTACTATCTTCAGAATTCACTTGTTCATCTGTAGCCCTCATAATTTTACGGCACAATTCCTGTGAATCATTGGACAAAGCTTTGTTACTGTTGTTCATGGCATCTATCACATGTTGAGGGGTACAAGCAGTATTGTTTGAGTCATTGTTTACTACAAATGGGGAACTTTGGGCTCTAAAACTATGACTGGTTGATTGGGGACTATTACAATTTAAGGGGATTCTTCCATCTGGCGCTCTTGGCGGGCTATTTTGCCTTGTTCCAGGTGTTTGTATGTGCCCTGAAGGGATCTCCCCAGGCATACCATGTCTGAATAAATCTGGCTGCGCCATTGGGTATTTTTCCCTGTGTTTCTGGGGTGCCTTGTCAGCCTCTGTGATGCCAAGGAGTACTCCTTCTAGCTACACAGGGTGCAAAGAATAACAGGTAAAGAGCAGGAATCTCTGGGCTGAATTTTAAAAGGGATAATTCCAAAGAGTATATGTGGAATGTGGGGATTTTATAAGAAGATATAATTAATTATATTAAATATATTTAATATAATTAAAAATAAGAGGGGCCTGATAAATCAGGGGTTGTTTAATCCCTCAAAGGTATCTTGCAAGCAGAGGATTTAAGTACCTGTAACCACTGGGGCCTGTAAACAGGGGTGGTTGAAATCCCAGACAAAAGATGGGGGAAAATCTCAAGAGAAAGGGTTATCTACTTACTAGTAATAAATTACCTTTAACAGTCTTGAGGTTCCTCCAGGGGGAAATTGGACAGTTGGAAGCGCTTGGAAAGGGTGTTGGAAGGGCTGGATGGACACTGGGCAATTTCAAGGGAGAAATAAGGGGCTAAAGAACAGATACTAGGACCTTACCAGACAGAATAACAATAGTAAAGCTATGTATGTGGGTAAAGGTTGGAGTATATATATTAAAGCATGAGGAATCAAAATACAGAGGAAGGAAGGGCTCCTTAAATGTCTTTCTGGAGTCCTGATGGCAAAACACTGGATGCATTTTTGGCTATGGGAAAAATAAGAGGAAGGGTTTAAGATTTAATATAAATGCATGTAGTTATTAATCAAATTTCCATATGTACAGGCTGTCTACTATTGGTACAGCCTGTTGATGTTCTTTTGTTGGCATCTTGAGGCGCTTCTAAACCTCTGAAAAGGTTTTTTATATGTGTTGATCCAAGGTTTTAATTACATGTCAATAAGTATTGATTAAATGTCATATGTACTTGTTGATCATACTTGTCAGAGTTAAAAAGGTGTGTGCTGTATGCAATGGGAAATAAATCTTTTTATTTTTTCTGTGGGTGCTTCAAGAGCTTCTTGTTTTAATCCCTGTCATGCAGGCTCCTTGGGAATGCATGACTGCAGGGATCTGTCAACAGATAATTTCCCACTAAGGATGTAGTATATTTATTTTGAACAGTTGTTCAGTTATTATTTTGGAGATGTTCTCATGTTATTTCCTTCCTCTTGTTCGTGGTCTCTGTCCCTCTGAATCATCCTTAGTTTAGCTAGTTTTTAATTAAATAAAATAAATAAATAAATTGATGATATATTATATTACTAGTATTATATGCTTATATTATTTATGTCATATGTATTTATTTTATTATGTTCTTTATTGTTATTTCGTGGCTTTGTAGATGTGTTTATCTTTTGTATTCTGTATTTTAATATATAATAATTATTTCAGCGCTTTAGTGGTAATATTCTTTCAAGTTGTTTTACTACTAGAAGTTTTAAGTTATCTGGAGTACTTTGGCTGAAGTACCCTAGGTTATTTTACACGCTCTTCAAGATTATGAAATAATATTTCCACTTATCTTATTGTTTATTAACATATTCATTTTTTTTATGCTTATTATTGTATTTATCTATTTATTATTAATTTACTATGTAATAATGTGTGTATTATTTACATATTGCTTTTTTATGTTGCTTTATCTTATTATTATTCATTTATTACCTTTTATTGAATGAATAATACTATATTTTTTATCTTTTATTTATTTTTGTTCTAGTCAGGTTGTCTCTGAACTAGTAGCAAGCTGACAACCTTCATAATATACAACTTCCACAACAAAGACCATGTGGATACAGACGCCAATACCTTGACCCTTGTTTGCTGGATTCCAATTGTTGATCCTCAAACCTCTTCTGAAACTGATCCTATCCTAGCTGATGAAGGCTTTGATATGATGGGGGGTCAGTTTACTTTTTGGGACTTTCAGGGGGTGTTGATAAATGCATGCCAACACACACCCACACACCAACTTTTTTTGGCGTGCGGGGCCTACATGCCAAAATAAATTGGCGTGTAGGGTCTACACACCAATTTACGGCAGTAGGCCCCCCACACAGATTATTTGTGGTGTGTTGGTCCCACAAACCATTTTTTTGGTGTGTGGGAAACCTTGTTGGCCAGGAGGATTTCCTCCCGGCTGACAAGGTTATACAACCTTTTCGGCCGGGAGGAGTTCCTCCTGGCCAACAAGGTTGTATAACCTCGTTGGCCGGGAGGAAGTCCTCCTGGCCAATGAGGTTATACAACCTTGTTGGCTGGGAGGAACTACACCTGGCTGAAGAGGTTATACAACCTTTTCAGCCGAGAGGAGTTCCTCCTGGCTGATGAGGTTGTATAACCTTGTCAGCTTGCTACTAGTTCAGAGACAAACTGACTAGAACAAAAATAATAATAATAAATTAGTTAATAAAAATACATATGAAAGAGAAATCCAGGTTTCCATCTAAGAATCCTTGAGTCAGTTTCATTTGACCAGAAAAAGATTGGCTGGCTTCAGTTTCTTTTGACCAGGCACCTTCTCCCAGTTTCTGTTGTGGAAGAAGAGGCTGACCCTCATTAGGCAGCTCCCCAGATCATTTAAGATCTGTTTTTTATTCTTCATTACTCCTTGTTTTCTAATTTTTCCTACTAAGTAATTTATTAATTGTTCCCCCCACTCTTGTGTCCTGCTGTCACTCAAGAGACACAGGCCCACAACAATCGTATCATTCAGAACCTCAACGAAACCATTCTTGCTCTCGTCAGTACCACCCTTCCAAGTAAAGATGAGTTTGATGGTCGTGCACTTTGGACCCTTCTCAAGAACTGTCACGCTCTGTGATGCCAAGGACTGGTATCCTTCTAGCTACACAAGGTGCAAGGTAAAAAACAATAAAGAATATGGGTTTTTTGGGTGATTTTTAATATCTTTTTTATTAATATAAAAGATATCAAAGTTTTTTAGGAGGGGCCTGCAAGCAGGGGTGATGTAGTTCCCTCCAAAGGTAATTTAAGACCTTAATAAACTGGGGCCTGCAAGCAGGGGTGGTTTAGATCCCAGTGGTCATAGTGGCTGAAAAGGGCCACAACTCCTGAAAGAAAAAGACTTACTGTAGGCTTTAAGGGGAGGAGTGGGGAATTTTCAGAGGACAACTGGACAGCTTGAAGCGGTTGGAAAGGTGTGGTGGACAGCAGGGCAGATTTGGAGTTGAGAGAAAGAGGCTTTTAAGTCTTGAGGACTGATTTACTGGGCAGGACACTAGTATGCTGGACTGGTGGAATGCAGGTTGTAAATATGATAAAGCTGGGGAATCAAAATACAGGGGGAAGACAGGGCCTCTTAAATGGCTTTCTGGCGCCCTGATGGAGAAACATCAAGTGTTCTTTTGGCTATGGGAACACTATAAGGAAGGAGTTATCCTTAGTAGACATAAATGATGTAATTTATCAAATTATTACATGTACAGACTGTCAATAATCAATATAGCCTGTCAATCATCTAATGAAATAATCTGAGGGCGCTTCAAGAGCTGTTAGTTTGATGTACAACATGTATTGATCACTTGATCAACACATATTTAAAGCAAATAATCAAATTATGGTACAAAAGCTTATTTCTGTTTAATTTGGTTATTTCATATATGACGTTCTGTACCATGAGAATGCTTGTCATACTTGCATGATGGGCGCTTGTCCAGCTCTCCATTAAATTATTTGACAAGCGAACATCCTGGGAAAAGTGTCAGCATTTGTTCTTTTCCCGTGATTAAAGGAGCTTGTCATTTATTTTAATTGTACAAGTTCCTTTGGACTTATTTGAACTTATCTAATGTTTTCATTCTCTCCTTTTTCGTGTCTTTCATGTATTATGATATCAGTTAACTTATACTGTATGTATTTGTAGAAGTTAATCATATTACAAAGACTATAAAACAGTGTGGTATTTATGTCAAATGTTATTTAATATTTTATTTATGGGTTTAAAGGATAATTACATAGTTTATTTAAGCTATTATCCCGTATTTTAAGGAATTCTACATATTAGAATACTCTCATATTACATATGTGTATACCTAGTGAGTATTTTTAGTTCTTAGTAGGAGTATTATTTAAGTTAATTATATTAGTAGAAGGAGTAAGTTTTCTAGGATACTTTGGCTGAGGTACCCTAGGTTATTATACTTGCACTTTCAGAATATGCAATAATATTTTCATTTATTTCATAGGTTAATGAGTTATTACTCATTTTATTATTATTTTATTTATTATATTTGTTTATTACATTATTACTATGTAATAATGTTTATATTCTAAAATGTTATCTTTTTCTTATGTTTATTTATAATTTATGGTACATCATTACTTGTGTAATAATGTCTCTTTCATAAGTATTTTTATTATTTAATTAATTCTTATTATTTTGTTCTTGTCAGGTTGTCTCTGAACTAGTAGCAAGCTGACAAGACCAAGTACGCCGGTAGCAATCTTATAGCTCAATCAACCGCTATAGATGCCTTCATTGATCTTGAATACACCAACATTGCTTCATTCTGTTCTGAAATTTGACTCGCCAACAAGAAGCTTGTTCTTGCAAATACTCTGAATAATGATCAAGTCAAGATGATGATTATGCTTTGAAAGCTCCCTTGAGAGCACTTTCAATCATTTTGTGATATTGTTTCCATGGGATTTGCTACCAAAACATTTGAAGATATAATCAAACGACTAGAGACGGTCACAACCTCAAACAACATCAACCGATCAACCTGATTCACAGACTACCTTGCTCTCTTCTGCTTGATCATCAACTCAACCCACTGAACCGGCTCCTTCTGTATCACCAATCTGTGTCCATTGCAAGAAAACTGGCCATCAACCGACCAATTGTTGGGTGAAGTATCCCAAATGAGCTCCTCAGTCTCATACTTCTCATTATACTCACTGCATGCATGCCTCTGGTGAACTCCGACCAATCAATGAAGACTGTCCTCAAAAGATTCAATTTTGAGAACAACACTCCCTATGACACATTGATTTTTTAAAATACTTCAACAATATTCATTTATTTCCACCTCGATAAAATCACAACACATTGTCACACTCTGTGATGCCAAGGACTAGTATCCTTCTAGCTACACAAGGTGCAAGGCTCAAAATAATATGGAATAAATTATTTTAGAAGTTTTTAATCTTTTTATTAATATTAAAAGATTATAAATTTAATTGGGAGGGGCCTGCAAGCAGGGGTGTTTGGGGTGCCCTCCAAAGGTGTTCGTGAAAATGCACAGAAGCTTTGTAACCTTTTTACACTGGGGCCTGCAAGCAGGGGTTTTTAAGTGCCCAGTAAAAATAGTGGCTAAGAAAGGGCCACAACTCCTAGTGAAACAAGACTTACTGTAGGCTTTAAGAGGAGGAGGGGAGGCTTTCTCAAGGTAAACTGGACAGTTGGAAGCGGTTGGAAAGGTGGGCTTGATGACTGGACAGAGTTGGAGTTGAGGAAAAGGGGCTTTGAAGTCTTGAAGACTGATTTACTGGGCAGGACACTAGTAAGCTGGACTGGTGGAATGCTGGTTGTAAATATGATAAAGCTGGGGTCTCAAAATACTGGGGGAAGAAAGGGCCTCTTAAATGCCTTCCTGGAGCCCTGATGGCGAAACATCAAGTGTTATTTTGGTTATGGGAACACTACAAGGAAGGAGTTATCCTTAGTAGAAATAAATGATGTAATTTATCAAATTGTTACATGTGCAGGCTGTCAATAATTAATACAGCCTGTCAGTCATCTGTAGACATCATCTGAGGGCGCTTCAAGAGCTCTTAGTTTGATATACAACATGTATTGATCACTTGATCAATTAGAATAATAAATAAATAATCAAATTATAGTACAGAATCTTATTTCTGTTTAATTTGGTTATTTCATATGTAAGGTTCTGTACCATGAGATTTCTTGTCATACTTGCATGGTGGGCGCTTTTACAGCTCTCCATTCAATTATTTGACAAGCAAAAAGTGTCATCATTTGTTATTTTCCCGTGATTAAAGGATCTTGTCATTTATTTTAATTGTACAAGTTCTTTTAGACTTGTTTGAAGTATTCTCATGTTTTCTTTATCCTCTGTTTCGTGTCTTTCATATGTTATTATATTTATTAACTTATACAGTATGTATTTGTAGAAGTTAATAATAATACAAAGACTATAAAACAGTGTGGTATTTATGTCAAATGTTATTTAATATTTTATTTATGTGTTTAAAGGATAATTACATAGTTTATTTAAGTAATTATCCCGTATTTTAAGGACTTCTACTTACTAGAATACTCTCATATTACATATGTTTATACCTAGTAAGTATTTTTAGCGCTTAGTAGGAGTATTCTTTTAATTTAATTTTATTATTAGAAGGAGTAAGTTTTCTAGGATACTTTGGCTGAGGTACCCTAGGTTATTTTACTTGCTCTTTCAGAATATGAAATAATATTCTCATCTATCTCAAAGGTTTAACGAGTTATTACTTATTTTATTATTTATTTATTTATTATATTTGTTTATTACATTATTACCATGTAATAATGTTTATATTCTAATATTTTATCTTTTTCTTATGTTTTATTATAATTTGTGGTACATTATTACTTGTGTAATAATGTCTCTTTCATATATATTTTTTATTAATTAATTATTACTTATTTATTGTTCTAGTCAGGTTGTCTCTGAACTAGTAGCAAGCTGACACACATTGTACTTAGTCCTTAGTTATTTTGGGTATGAGTAATGGGGGGTGTTGAAAATATGATATTTTTTCTCTTACTCATACCAAAAAGAGAGTTGTCCTTGGATTTATTGATCTTTGAGTTAAAGACAAATTTGTCACTATGGTCTGTCTCATGTCTTGGTCTTGTATGCCTGATAACAACAATGTAGTCAAAGAACCCTTGTTAGTTTTAAATCATGTCAACATTCCTTACTTTGCTTATCCTCTTGATTTTGTCTCACATACCTTTCGATTTATTATCTTCCAATTATCAATTTGTCTTGCTGAGTATTTATTCCATATTCATTACACACACAATATTAGTTACATTTTATACAACCAACCACAACTTGAACACTTGTATCTAGTCTATAAATACACAGCCTAGTACTAGCAATAACAAACATCAGTTCTCCTCAGAATCAACAAGTTCCCATCCTGAGTAACCCCCTTGAGTCTGTTCACAAAATCCTTCCTCCCTTCTTCTATTAAAATTCCTTCAGGGAGGGGTTCCTCCTGGCCAATGAGGTTGTATAACTGCTTTGTCCAGGAGGAACTCCTCCTGGCCGATGAGGTTGTATAAACTCATCTGCCGGGAGGAGTTCCTCCTGTCCAAAAAGGTTATACAACCTCGTCAGGCGGGAGGAGTTTCTCCTGGCCAAAGAGTTTGTATAACCTTGTTGGCCAGGAGGAGTTCCTCCTGGCCAACAAGGTTGTATAACCGCTTTTTCCAGGAGGAAATCCTCTTGGCCAACGAGGTTGTATGACCTCGTCGGCCAGGAGGAGTTCCTCCTGGACGACCAGGTCATACAACCTTGTTGGCCAGGAGGAGTTCCTCCTGGATGAAGCAGTTATACAACCCCGTTGGCCAGGAGGAACTCCTCCCGGCTAGTTCCTCCTGGCTGACAAGGCTGTATAACCTTGTTGGCCAGGAGGAGTTCCTCCTGGACAATGAGGTTATACAGCCTCATTGGCCAGGAGGAACTCCTCCCGGCCGATGAGGTTGTACAACCTTGTCAGCCAGGAGTAAATCCTCCTGGCCAATGACTCGCTCATGTAACCAACCGTTCCCCCGGTTTGATTACGTGATATATATGTATATCCCCCCACACACCAAGAAATTGGTGTGTGGGAACACACGCCAATTTTCAGCAGAAAATTGGCGTGCAGACCCTACACGCCCATTTGTGTTGGCTTGTAGGCCCTGCATGCCAAACAAAATTGGCGTGCAGGTGGGTGTTGGCCTCATTTGGCAAGTAAAACATTGTCACCCCTGGAATGCCCAACATATTATTTTACTACACCATCTGCAGGTTCCTTAAGTTTCACATTCATTTCACTTATTTCTCATCATTAACATACTTTACACATGTTTGTATTTAGTCAACCTCAGCAAGCCTCTTATAAAGTTGTACCCTCTGAACTCTCTTGTTCCCCAGACTTTCAGAAGAGAAGATAATAATAACCTACTTGTATTTACTCATTCCTCTTGAGCTTGAAGATACATCAACAAATCACTAATTCATAGCTTGCTTGACCCATTCAAATCTACATATCACTGTCTGGATCCTCACGCCTGAACTTCTCAAAACTTATCACCGGCTGGGCGTAAACTCTTGGACCAGATTCAACCCCATCTACAACTCAGAGCCACTGGTCAATTCCAGCAAATTTCCATCAAGTGGATTTTAATCACCCCGGAGTAACCCACCACTGACACTAGCAGATCACCGAGTAAGCACAATACCTGAACACAAACCAAGAAACCATGAGGATGGTGATAGGATTTGATTATCTCTCCGGAGTCTAGCATGATGAGATTGTCAAGAATTGGCTTTAAGATTGTTACTGCATTTTTCATTGTTGGTGAAAGGTGTGTATGTGCAGAGTGTATTGAGTTACCTGTTAGTCTGCTACCATGATGTATCACCAGCTGAACTATGATGTCAGCTTGCTACTAGTTCAGAGACAACCTGACTAGAACAATAAAAAAAGTAATAATTAATTAATAAAAAATACCTATGAAAGAGACATTATTACATAAGTAATAATGTAGTATAGATTATAATAAACATAAGAAAAAGATAACATCTTAAAATATAAACATTATTATGTAGTAATAATGCAATAAACAAATATAATAAATAATTAATAATAAATTCAATAATAACTCATTAACCTTCGAGATAAATGAGAATATTATTTCATATTCTGAAAGAGCAAGTAAAATAACCTAGGGTACCTCAGCCAAAGTACCCTAGAAAACTTACTCCTTCTAATAATAAAATTAACTTAAAGAATACTCCTACTAAGCGCTAAAATGCTTACTAGGTATAAACATATGTAATATGAGAGTATTCTAATAAGTAGAAGTCCTCAAAATACGGGATAATTACTTAAATAAACTATGTAATTATCCTTTAAACACATAAATAAAATATTAAATAACATTTTACATAAATATCAAGCTGTTTTATAGTCTTTGTATTATTATTAACTTATATAAATACATACAGTATAATCTAAATAATATCATAACACATGAAAGACACGAAACAGGGGACAAAGAAAACATCAGAATACTTCAAACAAGTCCAAAAGAACTGGTACAATTAAAATAAATGACAAGCTTATTTAATCACGGGAAAATAATAAATGTTGACACTTTTCCCATGATGTTTGCTTGTCAAATAATTGAATGGAGAGCTGTAAAAGCGCCCTCCATGCAAGTATGACAAGAACTCTCATGGTACAGAACCTTACATATGAAATAACCAAATTAAACAGAAATAAGATTCTGTATTATAATTTGATTATTTCTTTTTAGTCTATTGATCAAGTGATCAATACATATTGTACATCAAACTAAGAGCTCTTGAAGCGCCCTCAGATGATGTCTACAGATGACTGACAGACTGTATTAATGATTGACAGCCTGTACATGTAATAATTTGATAAATTACATCATTTATTTCTACTAAGGATAACTCCTTCCTTGTAGTATTCCCATAGCCAAAATAACACTTGCTGTTTCGCCATCAGGGCTCCAGAAAGGCATTTAAGAGGCCCTTTCTTCCCCCTTTGTTTTGATTCCCCAGCTTTATCATATTTACATCCAGCATTCCACCAGTCCAGCCTACTAGTGTCCTGCCCAGTAAATCAGTCCTCAAGACTCAAAGCCTCTTTCTCTCAACTCCCACTCTGTCCAGCTGTCCACCACACCTTTCCAACCGCTTCAAGCTGTCCAGTTTCCCTCTGAAAAGTCCCCACTCCTCCCCTTAAGGCCTACAGTAAGTCTTTTTCCTTTAGGAGTTGTGGCCCTTTTCAGCCACTATTATCACTGGGATCTAAACCACCCCTGCTTGCAGGCCCCAGTTTATTAAGGTCTTAAATAACCTTTGGAGGGAACTAAACCACCCCTGCTTGCAGGCCCCTCCTAAAAACCTTGAATATCTTTTATATTAATAAAAAAGATATTAAAAACCATCCAAAAAAACCCTTATTCCATATTGTTTTTTGCCTTGCACCTTGTGTAGCTAGAAGGATACCAGTCCTTGGCATCACAGAGCGTGACATATGACCACTACCAACCAACACCCTGGCAGTCACAAGCTTCTGTAGCCTAGTTGTTAAAGGCAGCACTCTAGCATGTGTCTCAGCTTAGCTGAGGTTGTGAGTTCAAATCTCACCAGACACATCTCCTTTCACAGACTCTACAGAGTGTTTGTATGATTCTACCAATTGTTTTTCAGATTATTGAAAATGGATCTATTTATTATTGTTAAGTTTCCTTTGTTAAGCTTTTAATAATTTTTAACAATTTTTCATCTAAATAAAAACAACACAACACCTAAAAAAGTAACAAAATTCAGCAAGGCAATTTGAAAAACTGAAATAAATAAGGAATCACCAATATGGAAGTTGTCAGCTTGCTACTAGTTCAGAGACAACCTGACTAGAACAAAATAATAATAATGAATTAAATAATAAAAATAAGTATGAAAGAGACATTATTACACAAGTAATAATGTAACATGAATCATAATAAACTTAACAAAAAGATAACATTTTAGAATATAAACATTATTACATAGTAATAATGTAATAAACCAATATAATAAATAAATTAATAATAAAATAAGTAATAACTCATTAACCTATGAGATAAGTGAGAATATTATTACATATTCTGAAAGAGCAAGTAAAATAACCTAGGGTACCTCAGCCAGAGTATCCTAGAAAACTTAGTCTCTCTAATAATAAAATTAACTTAAAGCATACTCCTACTAAGTGCTAAAAATACTCACTAGGTATAAACATATGTAATATGAGAGTATTCTAGTAAGTAGAAGTCCTTAAAATAAGGGATAATAAATTAAATAAACTATGTAATTATCCTTTAAACATATAAATAAAATATTAAATAACATTTGACATAAATACCACACTGTTTTATAGTCTTTGTAATATTTTTAACTTCTACAAATACATACTGTATAAGTTAACTAATATCATATTACATGAAAAACACGAAACAGGGGAGAAGGCAAACATTATAATACTTCAAACAAGTCCCAAGGAACTTGTACAATTAGAATAAAATGACAAGCTCCTTTTTCATGGGAAAACAATAAATGCTGACACATTTCCCAGGATAAGTTGCTTGTGAAATAAATAAATGGAGAGCTGTAAAAGCGCCCATCCTGCAAGTATGACAAGCACTCTCACAGTACAGAACTTTATATATGAAATAACCAAATTGAACCCAAATAAGCATTTGTACTATAATTTGATTATTTGTTTTGAATATTTGTTGATCAAATGATCAATACATGTTGTACATCAAACTAACAGCTCTTGAAGCGCCCTCAGATGATTTCATTAGATAATTGACAGGCTTTATTGATCATTGACAGCCTGTACATGTAATAATTTGATAAATTACATCATTTATTTCTACTAAGGATAAATCCTTCCTTGTAGTGTTCCCATAGCCAAAAGAAAACTTGATGTTTCGCCATCAGGGCTCCAGAAAGGCATGTAAGAGGCCCTTTCTTCCCCCTATATTTTGATTCCCCAGCTTTATCATATTTACAACCAGCATTCCACCAGTCCAGCATACTAGTGTCCTGCCCAGTAGATCAGTCCTCAAGAATCAAAGCCTCCTTTTCTCAACTCCAACTCTGCCCAGCTGTCCACCACACCTTTCCAACCGCTTCAAGCTGTCCAGTTGTCCTCTGAAAATTCCCCACTCCTCCCCTTAAAGCCTACAGTAAGTCTTTTTCTTTCAGGAGTTGTGGCCCTTTTCAGCCACTATTACCACTGGGATCTAAACCACCCCTGCTTGCAGGCCCCAGTTTATTAAGGTCTTAAATTACTTTTGGAGGGAACTAAACCACCCCTGCTTGAAGGCCCCTCCTAAAAAAATTTAATATCTTTTATATTAATAAAAAAGATATTAAAAATCACCCAAAAACCCATATTCTTCATTGTTTTTTACCTTGCACCTTGTGTAGCTAGAAGGATACTAGTCCTTGGCATCACAGAGCGTGACAGACGTTGTTTTAGTTTTCATAGGATCCTTGGAACAGCCCACTTTCTTTG
This sequence comes from Puccinia hordei, assembly GCA_007896445.1. Taxonomy (NCBI): domain Eukaryota; kingdom Fungi; phylum Basidiomycota; class Pucciniomycetes; order Pucciniales; family Pucciniaceae; genus Puccinia; species Puccinia hordei. The sequence goes on from RDRW01000096.1 coordinate 713,269, forward strand.
GAAAGACCACTAGTTTCCAATTGCAATTTGAAGGGTGAGGTGTTGGGTTGGTGGGCATTGCTCATATTTCCCTGGCTATTTCTTACTTTTTTGATGATGCATTGAGAACAGGTGCAAAGGTGCACAACATGACGGCAAACTAGGGGCCAGTAGTAGAGGTAAAATGGAGCCCAGCTGATCTCTTCAGTTAAAGACAGTGAGCTAAATTGTGAATCTGGTTTGGACAACCAAGCAAGAAAAATGAAGATGGTTCTGGATTTTGGGAATTGATAAACACACACCCCTCATGGCACACACCCACCCCAGGGGCAGACCAACACCAATTGGTGTGTTTTGCCCACACGCCAATGCAAATTGGTGTGTTTGGCGGGCATGCCAAGGGTTGGCCCGCCCATTGCCAATCCTTGGCGTGCCAGCCAACCACGCCAACAGGGTGGCACACCCACCCCCATGGGAGTGGGCCTCATTGGCCGGGAGGAATTCCTCCTAGCTGAGCTTTTATAACCTCTTGGCTGGGAGGAATTCCCCCCAGCCAATCATGAGGTTGTATAACCTCTTGGCTGGAAGGATACAACCTCATCAACCAGAAGGAATTTCTCCCTGTCAATGAGGTATACAACATCATAGCCAAGAGGTTATAAAACCTCATTGGCTGGGAGTAATTTTTCCAGCAATATTATTCTAACTTTTATTTCATATAATTTTTTATATATGTATTAATGTTTTCCCTGCTTGTGACAGGTTGCTCTGTCATAGTAGCAATTTATAATCAATGAATGCTGAGAAAATAGCCAAGCAGCAGACATTCTGAATGGGAAAGCTCCAAGGGATTTTTTTAAAGAAAGTAATTATACTTTTCTTCTTTTTACAGGAATGCTCCAGTCCTCTGGTGCATTAATTCTTTCATTGCTTTCTGATACACCATGCTCAGCGGATGTGGCAGCAGTCCCATCACTGCTGATGCCATGGCTGCTTTTGTTCCCTTCTACATGGATTACACCTTCAACAAATATGAGGCAAGGTTTTATAACTCTTGAGTCAAGATAGACCAACCAAGAGAGGGGGATGATTTTATGATATGATATTTTGTCTTAGCTGAGTGACTGAGCTGTACTGATTGATATTGATACTGATATGGATATGGATATTGATATTTATATTTATAGGTTTGATGGTGACTCTACTAAATAGGTATACTAGTTTATGGGATCATGAATGCTGGTATAGGTAAGTGAGTAAGTCAAAGGGTCCATGAGGGAACAAAAGGGAGTAACAGGTGTCCTTATATATCTGAGACAAAAGAGGAGCCATCAGACTGGATGAAGGAAATAACAAGGCTATGACATTTAGCTGATGTGAAAAGGAAGAACATGATAGATGAGTAGAATAGAAAGTGACATACATGAAATAGTCATGACAGTTACATATGGGTAGTGGGAAGGTGGATTTTATGTACAGGAGATATGATGTAAGATGTTACTGAATACAGCCTAGTCATGTGCAGTGTGTGTTATTTAGCGTCTATCTAGTTTATATAATATGCATTTATGTATAATGTTGTGAAATATGTCTACTTATAATATCTATTTATTGTATTCTATAACTTGCTTGATACTGTAACTTTCTGGATTATTCTGAGTTTGCCTATAACTCTTGAACCATGAGGAATTTGGGGTGGTTGTGGTGAGTGACTAGGGTTACACTGGGGTGTAGAATCTGATTATGCAATAATAATGATGAATATATGTAAGGTTTGGGATTTATATGTGTATATATGTAAGCATTTGAGTTTTATAGGTGATCAATAGTTATTGAAAATATGGGAATGAAGTGGAATGGATCACCACAACACTGAAGGCCACAGCAACACACAAATGACTTTGGTGTCAAGGTGATAATTTCTGAGGTTTTCTGTAACTGTTGGCTATGAGAAAATTGCTTGAAATGGTGATGATGTCTCAAATATGCTTTTATCATAATACCAAAATAACAATATAATAATGTAATAATAATAACAATATAAAGAATGATTATGATCATTCAAGCTTGCAGTTTTCAAGAATTACATGGGAAATATCTAGGTTGCTGACGGCCAAGAAATACCTCTGGAGGCAAAGCCCAATGAACTACCTGAGGCCCTGGTGAAGATGTAAACAGTTTCACTATCTGAACACATAACTAGCTGATTTATTTAATTGTACCACAATCAGTCTAAACTACTTCAATTCAAAGCAGCAACATCACTCAGCCAAGGAAACTATACATTTTTTGTGCAGGGGCTGGCTGCGGGAAGACAAGATTATCTAAAAAAAATTATCGAGAATTTCGGATAAAAAATGTAGTGGTTCTTGTCTTTGTTCCATTGGACTCATTAGGTGACAACAAGGTGATCAGAGGATCCACACAAATTTTCTTGCATTCAAAATACAAGATAGTGATATGCACATTACACCTTTTTCATTTATTAGGTGCAGGAAAGAAATCTTTTCAACATACCCTCCATTAATCTCAATAAGATTACACTTGAAAGCAACACTGTCCACAAGATCAAGAAGGGAAACTTCAGATTTCTCTTATCTTGTCAGTAACTTGTTCAGATCTTTGGCGGGCCAAGGAGAAGGCTGACCTGTTTATTTGGGGAACAGAGCCCTGAGGTTTTCTTCAACATCTTGCTTTTCACCAATATTTATTTTTAGAAAAGAGTTCTATGAAATTCTTCCTTTGATAGTGGTGGATGAAGCCCACATGATATATTTTTGGGGGCTGGTAGCTTCAGAGCACAGCAAGAACTTGATGATATTTTCCCACCTGGAGGACCAAGCTATATGCGGAAAGCTTATAGACAGCTTTTCACATGTCTCATAGCTACAAACAACATCCCAATTCTTCTCCTATCAGTCACCTGTTTCCCCAAGGCCATAGCCCCAGTAATGAACAGCTTGATTCTGCATACAAGCAAATACCACATGATTAAAAGAAAGCCCAAGTTTTCTGAGATTAGGCCTATTCAAATCTACATGAAATCCACACTCAGCTCTTGTGACAATCTCTTGATGATCTTTGAACCTGCGACTCATGCTAAAGCCGCAAATGTGGTCCCAATGATTATATATTCTGGCCCTCAGACCCGTACATACCAGGTGGTGAAGGTAGTCATTAAGGCTTGGAAGACAAACAATCACAAGTTTGACCCACATGATTCTTTCATCCACAAATATCACTCAGTCACTGGCAACATTGATAAAAAGAAAACAATTGAAGGCTTTGGCAATGGAAAGGGGGCTGTCATCTTGGTTAAAATGGCTTTGGGGGTCAGAATCTCAAGTGCTTTAGGTGTGTAGTCCACATGGGACGTAGCAATCTGGAAAACAACTTCCACTTGGTTAGGAGGTGTGGGTGTCAGCCACCAAGTTATTACATGTAATTATTACTATGTAATACTTGAAACTGCAAGCTTGAATAATTATAATTATTCTTTATTATTTATTCACCTGATATTCTGAATCAAACAGAAATTAGACTTGGCCATTTCATTAATGTGGCTCATAGTCTAAGAGCTAAGAAGAATCTTAGCAATAAATACCTTGAACAGAAGTACCTGAGCTCAGTCCACACTCATGACCATGTATATAAAATGAATACAACTCAATTTAATTTGTACTAAATATAAGTAAAATTGAATTAATGAAAATCCTTCGGAAATTAATTTTCAAACACACAATAAATGGATAAAGAACCATCTATTGGCTCAGTTTTCTTCTTGAAAATCCTGGAACATCCAAGTGTAACATTTAGCAATTTATAGTATAAAATTACACATATATCAATGTAAATCTTTATGTAAACCATATTTAATATGCACTAAAAAACTCATTAATTTATTCCCACCTGATTGGCTCTCCATAGCAAGCGTTTTTCAAGTATAAAACCCAAAGGAATTTCTATTTACATGTAATTAATAGTTGAAATAATTATTTTAGTTTAATTGGAGTGAAATCAACATTGAACTATTTTAATTAATGTAAAATAAATATGGCATCATTTTAATTAAACATGACACCATTTCCCACCTCTGACCACAAACAGGTTGATCAGATTCACCTGCCAATTTTCCCCCAATCCCACCTTCCAAATGAATTGACAGAGGGATTACTCCAAAATATTTATTATTTAAACAGGAGGTTTCTTCACCAAATTGAAGAGATCCCCCCCCATCAGTTTTAACCATAAATTAAATAACTTATTATAAGCTACAAAGGCGCTCACCTTCTCCTGTAAGTTTGGAGGAATGGCCTTATTTTACTTATAACTATCTTAAATAGTTAAAACTCTATGTATTTTTGCATGCATGTATGTGAATAAGTATTTACACATTGATTGTTCACGTTTTTGTAGTTGATTGGTGAAAATGGATTTTATATTACTGCAATAATATTAAAGATAGATATTGACAATAACAATAATAAAGAGAGCATATTTCAGCATAATAATAAAAAATTATCAACTGTCAGTGCAACCCTCAAAAAAATTTTTACAGCTCAAGAATCCATCTGGGAATCATCATCTTTTGTTTTTGTAGTTGATTGGTGAAAATGGATGTTGTATTACTGCAATAATATCAAAAATAGATAATAACAACAATAATAATAAAGAGAGGATATGTCAGCTTGCTACTACTTCAGAGACAATCCAACTAGAACAAATAAATTAGTAAATAAAAAGATACATCATTACACAATTAATAAAAAGTAATAAATGAGGCAATAATAAGGTGGCTGATTTTTGAGATAGTACCAAGAAAGATGATGATTCCCAGATGGAGTCTTGAGCTGTAAAAATGTTTTTGAAGGTTGCACTGACAGTTGATAAACATTTAGTCACTTATTGATTGGGTGGTGTGTTGGATCTGGTCTGGATGGAGATCTAGGGTGGGATACATTCCCTTGTCACCAGAGGCCCCTAAATTTTGGGAAGAGAAGAATTTTGAGGTGATAGCAGGTTTTCCCAAGTGCAAATTTTCAAACTGCTCTCCTGATGAGGCAGTTAAATTTCTGGAAGTCATCTTTTAACGGTATGTTAATACCTTTGACTCTGTCCTCAACAACCCACGTGGCTTTGATAAGGATCCAAGCATTGTGAAAATCACACAAAATTTCAAGGGAAAAACTCATAAAGGAACCTGTTCCTATCCAGAATACAGGTTTGATGATTGTGTATGGCACCTTTTACACTGCTTTGAGCATGAACTGTTGGGCCCAAAGGCTGAGTTTACATCAGATAATTTCTTTGGCTTGAAAATGCAAGCAATTTCAATTTCAATTGATCAGATTCACAACCAAGAGGATAATAGTGAAAAGATTCTGGAATTTGACATTGGGGGCCAGATACTAGAATATAGAATAATAAGTATTTTTATTCTATCTTATCTTATTTTATTATTATTATGATTTATTTATTTTAAGGAATTACAACTCAGCTAACTTGTTTGGATTGTTTTGTGTAGTTGGTTTTTTGAATTGGTGTGAGGTATCTGTATTGTTAAGAAAAGAAAAAGCTAATTTCCTTGGTCTTTTTATATTTTATATTTTTGATTTTGGAACATTACAGAATAGTTTGTTTTTTTCTTTGTATTTATAGTTTTTTTCACAATCCTCCTATGAAGATTTGAGTAGTAGAATTTTTTTATTTTGAAATTTGGGTTTCACACTTGAAGCCCCAAGTGCGGTGATATGATGGGAATGCAGGTGTCACCTTTTGTTCCCTTCTTTTTCTGTGAACGGTCTAGTATATATGAGCTAGAATATTCTTCTCTCAGCTATTAGCTTTTCAAGTGAAAAAAAATGAAAATTTGCAAGTTGAAAAAAGAAAAAAAAAAAAAAATTGTCAGAAGATTTATCTGAAAATTGTTTCTTCAGTGGTATCACTGAGTATTTATTTATTTATTTGTACTTATTTGTTTTATTTAGAATTTCATATGAGAAGATTCTTGTTTTTATTACAATATATTACATTACAGAATGTGAGAATTATTGTTTACTTTCAAGAGTAATTTCTTGACTGATCCTGTAATATTGCAGTAACTTATGAGAATTGCTCCCAATAGAAGAACTGTTAAACATTAAGCTTGGAATTATCTAGAAATTTCTTATAGAAAATTTCATGTACTGTTTTTTCAAGGGAATTTGGATAAGGACCTCACTTATCAGCTATTTTTATGAAACTCTGGCTGAATACCTATAAACAGCCAGGAACTATCACTGTGCCAAAAAGCTATTGAACAAATAACAGCTATTACACTCTCTATAGTGTCCAAACTAATCACAGAGGATATCCTAAATCCTTATAATTTTCAGATTTGATTTAAAAATTATATAATCAGGGAAAGAATAACAGCTAACCATATAGGTTTGGCTATCTTTGTTTTTTTTATCAAAGATATAGCAATATGGATTCCTAATAATTAGCTGGCAAGCACTTAAGCTGATTGGCTAATTTCAGAGGTTGTCAGCCTGCGTGATGCCAAGGAAGAACTCTTCTAGCTACACGTGGTGCAAAAATATAAGTGGAAAGAGTAGAACACTCTGGGAGGTAAATATAAGGCCTAATTCCCAAATAATAAGGGGAATTGTGACGTAAAAAATAAGAGAAAAAGGATCTTAATTATATTAAATAAATTTAATATAATTAAATCCAGAGGGGCCTGATTAAATCAGGGGTGGTTTAATCCCTCTAAGGTATCTTACACGTAAATTCAGAGGATTTAATGACCTGGAAAACTGGGGCCTGTTTGAACCGGGGTGGTTTAAATCCCAGTGGGAAGGAATGGGGAATATTCTCAAGCAGGGAAGGGTTATTACTTACTAGTAGTAACCTAGTGCAACTTGAGGATATTCTGGGTGGAAACAGGACAGTTTTGAGCGCTTGAAAAGGTGGTGGATGGAGCTGGATGGTGACTGAATTGTTTGTAGGGAAGACAGGGCTAAAGGAATACTACTAAGGGACTTACCAGGTTATTTTATGAAGATTAATATCTGATAAAAGGTGGGTAAGTGTCTGGGTGGTATTGTAAAGCATGAGGAGCCTTCTTTGGGCGGTTGAAGAGCTCCTGAAATAGTCTTGAGATCCCTCTGGGGACCCTGTAGGTATTTAATGGCCAACTTGTGGTTCTTTGCCCACATTTTGGCCTTCTTGGTGACACTCCAGCAGCTGGTGCCGTGGTTATAAGTTACCAAGTAAAATACTTATTGTTTATTTACATATTTTTATTTATTAATATGTTAATTACATTAACTAGTTCATTTGCACTTGGTTTGTATTTTAGTATTATCTGTGGCTTTATTGATATTTTATAATAAGCCACAGTATTTTTGTTTTGTTGTTTATCTGTTACTGTAATTATGTATAATATAATATAAAATAATATATTCAAGTATTTTTAGTCCCTAGTAATCATTATTACATATGTAACATATGTAAAGAGGTTACTAGGGCGCTATTTGTTGTCTTTAATATTTATTTTATTGGTTTAGGTGTCCGCGTGCCACGCGGGGAGCTGTTGGGGGATCTAAAGGTTGCGCAGGGGCTTGTGATCCAACTTTGGCGTGGGCTCCTGGTCACGCGGGTTGGTTTCAGGCTGTGCGGACTGCGGTACACGGGTTTGGAGTAAAACACGGTGTATTTACACTATCTCCCCCAATTTACACAACACTTTATTTCCGTGACTGGAAATGGGTTTTAAGCATATATGTAAATGTATATAAGCATACATGAACGTGAGTGCCTTTTTATAAAAGGTACTTACTAAATGTTCAAAGCTAATTTACATAGTCAAGGAGTAGAAATTAAGGGTACCTGTAAATGAGGTACCCTGGGTTAAATTTAGCGTAGATTTAGAATATCAAATAATATTTCAACTATTATTTGATATAATATGTTTTTATGTGTAATTTTTTATTTAATATTCTCAAATGCTTGTTACAGGTTGCTCTGTCATAGTAGCAAGCTGACAGAGGTGGTAGTCTTTCAGCAACTGCTTTATAAGGAATGTATCAATGTCTAGGATGGGTATTTCTAAGGTAACTTGTCAGCTTGCTACTAGTTCAGAGACAACCTGACTAGAATAAATATAAACAAATAAAATAAAAATACATTATTACTCATTTAATAAAAGGTAATAAATGAATAATAATAAGATAAAAAATGTCAGCTTGCTACTAGTTCAGAGACAACCTGACTAGAACACTAAATAAAGTAATAATTAATTAATAAATACATATGAAAGAGACATTATTACACAAGTAATAATGAAACATAAATTATAATAAACATAAGAAAAAGATAACATTTTAAAATAGAAACATTATTAATTAGTAATAATGCTAGAAACAAATATAATAAATAAATTAATAATAAAATAAATAATAACTCCTTAACCTTTGAGATAATTGAGAATATTATTTTATATTCTGAAAGAGCAGGTAAAATAACCTAGGGTACCTCAGCCAAAGTACCCTAGAAAACTTACTCCTTCTAATAATAAAATTAACTTAAAGAATACTCCTACTAAGCGCTAAAATACTTACTAGGTATAAACATATGTAATATGAGAGTATTCTAATAAGTAGAAGTACTCAAATTACGGGATAATTACTTAAATAAACTATGTAATTATCCTTTAAACACATAAATAAAATATTAAATAACATTTGACATAAATATCACGCTGTTTTATAGTCTTTGTATTATTAATAACTTATGCAAATACATACAGTATAAGTTAAATAATATCATAACACATGAAAGACACGAAACAGGGGATAAAGGAAACATAAGAATACTTCAAATAAGTCTAAAAGAACTTGTACAAGTAAAATAAATGACAAGCTTATTTAATCACGGGAAAATAAATGTTGACACTTTTCCCATGATGTTTGCTTGTCAAATAATTGAATGGAGAGATGTAAAAGCGCCCTCCATGCAAGTATGACAAGAACTCTCATGGTACAGAACCTTACATATGAAATAACCAAATTAAACAGAAATAAGATTCTGTACTATAATTTGATTATTTCTTTTTATTCTATTGATCAAGTGATCAATACATGTTGTACATCAAACTAAGAGCTCTTGAAGCGCCCTCAGATGATGTCTACAGATGATTGACAGGCTGTATTAATTATTGACAGCCTGTACATGTAATAATTTGATAAATTACATCATTTATTTCTACTAAGGATAATTCCTTCCTTGTAGTATTCCCATAGCCAAAATACCACTTGGTGTTTCGCCATCAGGGCTCCAGAAAGGCATTTAAGAGGCCCTTTCTTCCCCCTGTATTTTGATTCCCCAGCTTTATCATATTTACACCCAGCATTCCACCAGTCCATCATACTAGTGTCCTGCCCAGTAAATCAGTCTTCAAGACTTCAAAGCCTCTTTTCCTCAACCCCAACTCTGTCCAGCCTTCCAGCCCACCTTTCCAACCGCTTCCAGCTGCTCAGTTTACCATAAGAAAGCCCCCCACCTCCTTCCCTCAAAGCCTACTACAGTAAGTCTTTTCCTACTAGGAGTTGTGGCCCTTTCTTAGCCACTATTTCACTGGGACTAAACACCCCTGCTTGCAGGCCCCAGTTTTAAAGGTTCAGTTCTCTGCTTTTAGCACGAACACCTTTGGAGGGAACTAAACACCCCAGCTTGCTGGCCCCTCCATAAATCTTTGATCTTTTAAATATTAATATAAAAAGATCAAAAACCCCTTTTTTGCCCATATTTTTTGCCTTGCACCTTGTGTAGCTAGAAGGATATCAGTCCTTGGCATCACAGAGCGTGACAAAAAAACATAAAAAAGCAACATGTAAATAATAAATACATTATTACATAGTAAATTAATAATAAATAGATAAATACAATAATAAGCATAAAACAATGAATATGTTAATAAATAATAAGATAAGTGGAAATATTACTTCATAATCTTGAAGAGCGTGTAAAATAACCTAGGGTCCTTCAGCCAAAGTACCCCAGATAACTTAAAACTTCTAGTAGTAAAACAACTTGAAAGAATATTACTACTGAGCGCTGAAAGAATTATTAGATATTAAAATACAGAATAAAAAAGATAAATACATATAAAAAACCTCGAAATAACAATGTATTTAAATAAGAACACAATAAAATAAATACATATGACATAAATAATGTAAGTATATAATACTAGTAATATACTACATTATCTATTTATTTATTTATCTTATTTAATTAAATACCAGCTACACTAAGGATGAGTCAGAGGAACAAAGACCACGAACACAGGGAAGGAAACAACATGAGAACCTCTCAAAAATAATAATTGAACAACTGTTCAAAATAAATATACTACATCCTTAGTGGGAAAAAGTCTGTTGACAGATCTCTGCAGTCATGCATTACAAAAGAACCTGCATGACAGTGACTGAACAAGAGGCTCTTGAAGCGCCCACAGAACAAACAAATAGATGTATTTCACATTTTACACAATAAAAAAACATTTTAAACTCTGACAAGCGTGATCAACAAGTACATATATGACATTTAATCAAATACTTATTGACATGTAATTAAAAACCTTGGATCAAAAAATCTAACAAACCTTGTCAGAGGTTTATAAGCGCCTCAAGATGCCAACAAAAGAACATAAACAGGCTGTACCAATAGTAGACAGCCTGTACATATGGAAATTTGATTAAACAACTCCATACATTTAGATTAAATCTTAAACCCCTCCTTTTATTTTTCCCATAGCCAAAAATACATCCTGTGTTTCGCCATCAGGACTCCAGAAAGGCATTTAAGGAGCCCTTCTTCCCCCTGTATTTTGATTCCTCATGCTTTTATATATATACTACCACTCTTACCTACATATCACCATAGCTCTACTATTTTTATTCTGTCTTGTAAGGTCCTAGTATCTGTTCTTTAGCCTCTTCTTACTCCCTTGAAATTGCCCAGTGTCCACCCCAGCTCTTCCAACCACCTCTCCAAGCGCTTCCAACTGCTCAATTTTCCCCTGGAAGAATATCCAGAGTGTTAAGGTAATTGTTACTAGTAAGTAAATAACCCTTTCTCTTGATATTCTCCCCCATCTTTTGTCTGGGATTTAAACCACCCCTGTTTACAGGCCCCAGTGTTTTCAGGTACTTAAATCCTCTGCTTGCAAGATACCTTTGAGGGATTAAACAACCCCTGATTTATCAGGCCCCTCTTATTTTCAATTATATTAAATATATCAAATATAATTAATTATATCTTCTTATAAAATCCCCACATTCCACATAAACTCTTTGGAATTATCCCTTTTACAATTCATTCCAGAGCTTCCTGCTCTTTACCTGTTATTCTTTGCAGTTTAGCTAGAAGGAGTACTCCTTGGCATCACAGAGGCTGACATAACTTGATAATTATTCCAGTAGATAAGGTGGGTTGTATAATGAAGGATAAAACTAACCTAAAAAGTAGGAGGAGAATATTCAGGCTACTTAATAATGTTGTACTGGGGGATAAATCCAAGGATCCAATCCAAGGCCAGGATAAAGCCAAGGATCCAATCCAAGGCAAGTAAATGGCCCGCTTTTATATTCTAGAGGTCTTCAAGAAAAGGTTCTAGAATGTTTTTGTAAATTCTGCTCAAAGTCTCATGACATCTATGTATAACCACTCAAATCATGGGCCAAATCATACAATAGAATAATAATGGGAAATTACCACACACTTAGGTAATTTTATTCTTAATAAAGTTATTCTCCTCATATTTGTCTAAATAATTGGGGGTATCAAATATGACCAAATACACCATTAAAACAGTGAATTGCGCTTTTCAACACAATGTCACTTTTGAGAATTCTGAACCATTTTATAGTGATATCCATGGTTTTTACAAATGGTGAATTTTCAAAACCAGCTGACTGGATGATGATGGATTTGGTCATACTTGATACCCCCTAATATTTTGTTCTCCCAGCTTTTATGACAAAACTTTTAATCCGTGTTTTATACATATATTCCTTGTTCTTAACAAGTAACTTTAAGATATGATACAGTACTAGAAGGAGCAGGAATTTAGTGGTTGTTTGGGTGAGTGTCCCCACTTAAAATTACATCATCATTTGATTTATCAGGTAATATTTTGGGATATATTAGGGGGTATCAAGTATGACCAAATCCACCATTATCTAATCAACTGGTTTTGAAAATCCACCATTTTTAAAGACCACAGATATCTATATATAAAATGGTTCAGAATTCTCAAAAGTGAAAAATTGTGCAAACACCTAATTCACTGTTTTTTAATTGTGGATTTGGTCATATTTGATACCCCCTATTATATTTACAGTAGTACCACAGTATTTTTATTATGTTTTACAGATAAGTCAGTTCTTAGAAATACTCCAGAGTATCATAGGGCTGACAAAGCCTATTTTAGCCCACATATCACTCCAAGGGCATCCAATAACCCTCAATACCCAAATTATGGCCCTAGTGCGACATCAAGCTCAAGTAACCCCATGTGATCTTCTTCATGGCATGAAATGGCCAATATCATTTTTATGAGTAATTTGTTATGTATTCTGGTTTATGGCCAATTATGTGATCACAAATTCATATAAACAATGGCCAATTACATGATCTAACATTCATGGACACATTTTTTACTCTATGTGTACTGATTTATGGCCAATTATATGATTCAAAATCTGGATACACACAATTTATGGCAAATATTTGATCAGAAATTCATACACACATTTTTCAGTTCATGTTTTATTTATCATGCTGATTTATATGCAATTTCATGATTAAAAAATTGTTTTTTATTTTATGTTTTTTTATGCTGATTTATTCCCAAATTGATTTTAAAAAAATGTAGATACACATTTCTCATTTTTTTCCCAGCCTGAGTCCAGAAACATCACAAGGTGGCATTGACTGCATCAACATCCACCCCAGATTGACTCAAACACCTGATTTTGGTTCTCAAGTTGACTTGAGAACCAAAATGATCAGTTTTTCAGGTCAACTTGAGAACCCCCATATGGTTTACAAGTCAACTTGACAACCATCTGTGGTTCTCAATTCAACAAGAAGACTGCATGTATTCAGGGTTTCCCAGGCCATGACCAGTTGTTGTCTTCAAGTTGTCTTTTGTTAATTGTCAAACTTAAAGGTAGAGAATTCAAAAAATAAGTTTTAAGATAAAATACATATATAAAAGATAGAAAATCAAGAGAAAAATAATAGGTACCTTAAAGGCAAAAACAAGATGGATAAAAAGGCACAAGTATGAGAAGAAAGGAAGAATGAAGAGAAGAAGTGAACTTAAACGATTTTGGTTAGTTGATGTTAATGTGTAATGAATGTTGATAATGAAACCTACAAGTAATAGAGATCTTATAGGGAATTCTACTAATGTCGGCGAGTCGATTTAAGAAGGGAAGCGAACTAAGCGTTGAGAGAGTTGATAAAGGAAGGGAAGATAACTAAGCGCTGGAGAGAGTTTGAGAAGAGAATTGAGTAAGAATGTTGATGGATTATTGGAATGACGTTTTAAGATGGATGAGAAGAGAGAATCTCATATATGATGATTTTATCCAGTCACACGAACGTATGATGAGGGATAAAGCCGAGTCTTAAATAAAAATATTGAGGAGGTTTGAGTGAGAATCATGAGATGGTTGAGAGGAACAAGCTAGTTCTTTTTGAGAGAGAACCGGGCAAGAATCTTGACCAAGGAACCTTGAGAGATCCGAGCGATGATATTGACCAAGATGTTGATGAGAGAAGGATGTGTCAGCCACTGAGTACATATCACAGTACCTGACATGTACCACGTAACTGCAAAGATTATTAATTATTATTATCTCTAATAATAATTACTATTCTTATTAATTATTATTACTATTTATTATCATTATTTATTCTAAATAACTCCACGTAATATTAATTATTATTATCCTTAATAATAATTACTATTCTGTAGTTCTTATTATTATTATTATACCTTCATTATTATTACTTTAATATTAATATTATTAAAGTACATTAATTACATTAATTAATATAAATACTTTAATAATATATTCATTAATAAACTCATGATAATTCTGGTTAAGATATGTACTCCTGTTATACAAGATACATAACTTGTAGGCCTTTGCCCCCCTGTCACGTGAAATATCCAGAGTAACAGATATCACTCTTTCCACTCTGATTACGCCCACATTCCTTAACATTGGACTATTTCACGCATAAGATATGTAATTTAATATCTTATTTAATAAAAGAACTTATTAATATTATAATAATTAATACTTATAAGATGTACCAATAATAAATGACATCATATAAGTTAATAACTTTATTAATATTAATAACAGATCATTAATAAAAATGTCATGATGTGATCCAATCCCACTAAGGACTACTGATCAAAGATGTGTCCCATAACACAGCCTTAGTAGAAATCACATCATAAACATTAACAGATCCTTCCAAAGGATCTGTCTTGCCCCTGAAGTTCCACAGTACCTCCCAGGTCATGGAAGCGCTCACATTTCCCCCTTGAGGAGCTCTTACATATATATAAACAGACTGTAAACAGTTGTTTATCCCCAGAGAATATTTAGAACACACCAGCACAGTACATTACCTTAGAGTTATTTACCTTGCTTAGTTCCCCATTCTCCAACAATCCCCCAATTCTGGATAATCTATAGTTTAATACTGTTATTACCTCAAGAATTGGCCACCCCTACCTTCAATAAGGTAGAACCACGAACCCAAGTGAGTACCTCCTGGATGCCTATTAATACTTTGTATTGATTTGGATGCGCCTAATTAGGAGCAATTAGAGCAAGCCTCTCAGACAAGACTTACTGATTGAGGAAGTACCTTTTTACAGGACTTAAACCATTACCCAAACCACTTTAAATCATCAACCTACCTTAGTTACAACCCATAACCACGGTTAGTTCCACACCCAGGCTGACAGGATGACTGAGCAAGGATTTTTGAGATTGTCTGATGACATCTGACCAAGTTGAGTGCTTGGACTTATGAGTTCTAGAGGGATGGCATGTGAGAGATGTCACATGGATATCAAACACCCTTACCTCTAGACAAAGAAGTCCAAGAGTCTCAAGTGACCTAATGAGAGAGGACAGGGAGGAACAATTTTGTTAAGAAATTGGAGAGCATTTCCGAAGTGGGAGTGTATTTCAATTTGATTTTCCGTTTTTTATAAATCCCTTATGAAATGAAGTTGAATTTCAACGTGTTTCATTCGTTTGGCGTTGGTTGGAATTTGCTTTGAAGTTGGCTACTGCGATACCACCTTGATTATCTTCATGAATGATTGTTGGAGAGCAAGTGGAAGTAATGTTGGCCTCATCGAGAAATTGATGAAGCCAGAGTAACTCACAGGAGAAATCAGTGAGGGCACAATACTCAGCTTCACAAGATGATAAGGACACCACTGCCTGTTTTTGAGTTTGCCAGGAGACCAGGTGCCCATTCAACAGAGAGAGATATCCAGTTACAGATCTTCTGGTGGCAAGAAAATTGCCCCAATCAGAATGGTGTAAACCTTCTAGCGCCCATCTTCTGTTTTCTGAAGTATACAAGCCCATATTCGGAAGAACCAGATAGGTACCGAAGCACATGGGTAAATGCCTCCCAAGCTTGATGCCAGGGGAATCAAGAAACTGGGAGAGAGACAGCTAACCACATATGCTATATCTGGACAAGTGGCGGTTGATAAATAGCTCAGAGAACCAACAGCGCTACGATATTCACACTAAAGAAGCAACACCAATCTTGTTCTTCAATCAAAGCCTTCTCAAGATGAATTTGGGAACTAATGGGGGTCGCAACAGGTCTGCATGAGGTCATGCCATACAAGTCCAAGAGGATTGAACGTAGTGAATCTGGGAGAGAACAATTGCATCTGATTCATGATGGATTTTGATGCCAAGCATAAGATCAGATTGTCCACTCTTTCATATCAAATTCCTGTTTAATTTGATCTTTGAAAGAGTGAACATCTCTTTCAAACACTGCCAATTGTCTACGTGTACAAAATCCAGACTGGACAATTGCCCATCCTGTAAAAAAACGCATGGATCGGAAACCGCAATTTTGAACCCAAC